>JZKD02S1345907.1:848607-859961 GCA_000966675.3 Picea glauca | reverse complement strand
GACCCGATCTTCCATGAGGTGTATAAAATAGAAAGCTGTGTACAAACGAGGCGGGCATGCCCCATGCTCGTGTTATGTAACTCTAGAAAAGATAACTGAATTGTTGGTGTAGACAACTACAGCGCCCTTGGGGGCAGTCGTGATAGAGGCAAAAGACAATTCTAAAAATGAACATGCTATGAATAGTAGGCATTGATCGTGGTAATAAGTAGCAGCGATGGTGTGGGCATTGATAGCCCTGCCAAGTTCAGAGGTCTTCGACAAATAAAATAACTAACTGCAACAGTCGCAAAGTAAGACCCACCGTAACATGAGAAAGTGTTGGCATCGAATGTTACGGGGGTCAACGACAGCAGGGAGAAATGATGTTTTACCCTGTGTCATCCGAGATCTCTCATTGAGTGGAGAATGAGAATCAAGATACTGTCACCCTTCCAGAAAATGGTGTTGATGTCGACAAAAGGGGATGCGACTCCCAGAAGAAAAGGGCTTCATGAAATCTATTGAGGTAAGGAAGTGGAAGAGGTACATGGATGAAGTCAAGATATGAGAAGACTCAAGACTGCCCTTGGTTGGAGGATGTATGAGATAAAAAGTGTCCGCAACCGTGTAACGAGGTCGAGTGTCAGGGGGATGACAAGACCGGTGATAAGTTGTGCTAGAGGTGGGACAAGGTGAATAAATTCAGAGGGTAGAGTTAAGTGACCTGTGGGGTGCTCTGAAGATATGGACGATGTCGGCAAGGGTAGATGATAAGTAATGCTCCAACCAAGGGTGACATGGGTTGCGTGTGTCCAAAAGGAAGGAAACAAGTCACCAAAGGTGATGACAAAATAAAATGTAATGACTGGAAATAAAGGCATTTGTACAATAAATAACAAATAATTGGGTAGAAACGTACAAATATAGAAACGGGTGCCCCAGTGTGATATGGGTGGCCCATGTAGGGCATAATGTGCTTGGAAGACTGACGAAGGGTGGGGGCTCCATTGGTGAGTTTCTGGATGAGGTAGGTGAAATGAAGGTAGGTTCGCAGATGGGCAAACTGATTGTGGATGAAATGGAGGGTTCATGAGACTGCGGAGGTGCAGGTAAAAAATAGAACCGTAAAGAGATAATTATGGGAGCCTGTGTGGGAAAGCTAGCAAAATGAGGAGAAGGAGTATGTGGCTGATTCATGACATGATGAAAGACTAGCGAGACTCCCATCCCTAAAGGGTAATAAAAAATAGCATGAGTGTCAAAAAGTAGCAAAAGGTGCTATGAATGGGACAACTCATGTGGGTAAGAATTCTACCGGGTAGCAGTACCGAAGATGCAAATGGAGGCGTAGGTATTGTAGAGTCGAGAATGGGGATCCTATAGGCCAATATCAGAGGGTGTGACTGGAAATGTAAATGCGATACAGCGAGAAAGACTACATGCTAGTGCTGAGTATATACCTGAAGGGGTTGTGTCGATGGATGATGATCAAGTACCTGCACACATGAACACCAAATACCCAAAGTGAACAATATCTGAAGAGAATCAAAGATATGAGCATGTATTTGATAAATGTGACTATGCGCGTGTGTACCTAACCATGATATGAAAAAAAGGTGCCCCGGGGGCTCAGGATGAAAAGCGACCCAGGGACTGTTTTGATGTAGGTGACGGGATTATGATCCTGTGGTTGAAGACGGATTGAAAAATGGACACCGTGGGCTCCCGGAATGGTGAGTGGAAGTTTGGCAAAAGGCCTATATATAGTTGTAGGTCCCACATTGCCACCTCATTTGTACCTGCTGCAATAGTGACTGGACGAGCAGTTTTTAGAGGACATTGGGAGATTTAGGGAGGACGAGGCAGCCAATTGAGGATCTGCAAGTATCAAGTTAATGGTCTGATCATACTGCATAGAAATAGGTTTTCAATTTTTGGGCAGGGGTTGTACAGAGGGCCGTATAGAGGTATTTAGGGGGGATGGGCCCCACATGCACGGGAAACATGGTGATAGGCGTGCATGTGTGTGCGCATGCCCATGGGATATGCGTGCATGGGGGCATGGTAGAGGGAATTTAAGGCATGCTCAGTGGGCGCGCCTGTGAGGTGAACAGGCGTGAACCAATGCGTGTCTGTGGGTTTGACAGGCACGCACCTGTGCATGTCTATATGGTGAATAGGCGTGCACAGGGGCGCGCCTATGAAGCAAACAGGTGCACACCGATGCACACCTGTGTAGTGCATAGGCGCGCATGTGTGCGCACCTATGTAGTGAACAAGCGTGTCTGTGTGCGCACCTATGTAGTGAATAGGCACGCATGTGTGTGCACCTGTGGGTAACAAAACCGTGCCTAAGAGGCAAGGTTGAAGTGTAAAAAATAAGTCTTTTTGGATACTGTTGATGGTTGCATGAGATGATATAGGGCTCTGTGTTGTCTGCAGGTGGACTGTGAGGACGATGCCAGTGCGGTGGCGAGAGCGAGACTGGGCCCAGTTGCAAGACACCGTGACCATTGAGGAGCCCGGTGTACATGCAAGTTTGGCAACCTGTGGGTTGTTAAAGTTTTTTGAGTGCCCGTTGATACGGGCACAGGAGTATATACTACAGTTCCTGATCCAGATGTGGAGTCCGGAGCTGCACTGCTTCCTCGTTCGAGGAGAGCAGATCCCCTTCACTATAGTGGAGGATATATATTTCTTGGATGGGCTCCCCTTTCAGGGAATGCCCCTATCGGCGGAGCCGGTGTTGTCCAAGACTATGTTGCTTGCCGATATTGGCCAGAGATACTGATCAGGTTGGGACTTTATGTCTGGGACTGTGGTGAGTATATCGACGATAGATTCCCTGGTGCATCACTGTATAGCAGCAATGATTGTGCGGGTATATGGGTCACTGGCGACCCAGCAGATTAGTGGTGGCCAGCTTCTGGTGCTGGAGAGAGTGTTGGCCAGTGAGCGGTTCGCTTAGGGGTTGACGCTGCATGCGAGGATGGTGGCTCAGTTGGACCATTGTCGGTCCACTGGTGCGGGGGAGTTTTTCTTTTGGGTCCATCCTAGTGGCATGGTTTTTAGAGAGGGTGTCGATGTTGTGCCCGAGGATTTTACTGGATATGTCGGGGGCACGAGAGCCGTGGTTGAGGCGGTGGTCTACAGTTTTGCTTCGTCATGGTGGTGGAAAAGGTGGCCACTTCTTTTCGACAGAGGCGGCACAGGTATGGCGGCAGATGCCACAGGTGATACTTTGATACCCCCTATGTTGGGGTGGACTTCCGGGGTGACCCGAACATGGTGCTACCTCCAGGGGAGGTTTTTGACCATCGCAGTATGTTTAGTATTGGTGTGCATGTTTTGGTTTATGTTGTTTTTGAGATAGTAGTATAGATTTATATGATATAGATGATGATACTATCTATTGTTTGCTTGCATGTGCAGATGTGGCACCTCGCGGGCACGAGGTGGAGATGCAGAGAGTGTCGGCTCGTCGAGAGTCGAAGAGAATACCGCATGGAGAGAGACGTCGATGGGAGGATGCCGTGGGGCGACCAGCTGAGCCCGAGAGGGTAGCGAGTGTTATCACTCCAAGAAACCCTTTGTGGTTGCAGACCAAAGGTGCTTGGTAACTTAAGAAATGAATTTTTTTGTATTTTCTAAAGGTGGATCAATGGGATAACTCAATTCAACTTATGGCATTCAGACATCAATATGATAAACAAATAGACAGTGCTCTCCAAGATTGGTTAAACAGTAAAATAGCTTTCAGTGGATGAAGAAAAGATTGTTCATAAACCAGTGCAAAGCAAGGTCTAATAAACAACTAAAGGAACTGATTATAATGTCATGAACCAAACAATAGGATAACAACTATTCAAGGCTTGACAACAATATAACAGTGAAGAAGAAATATGAAAAACTGCCACCAAAATGGAAAGAAACCTGTGATCTATATTAGCAAATGAAAAGTATGAGTACAAAGAGGATTACTCTATCCAAAATTGAACCCTAGGTTCATGTCTTGTTCTGATATTTATAAGATTAAAAAACAATCCTCTGATCCTAAAAACATGGATCATATCAACTAAAAATAGAAAGTAAAAACTGTTTGCAAGATACAAGGAATATTTCCTCAAAAAGAGGTTGATCCCTGATTTTCCTCTGTTGACTGTTGATGATGTGTAGACAGCCTTCCAAGGCTAAAATACTCTTCTCCCATTGAGGCCAGGTCGAGTTGGCTGATGTGGCAAAATATCTTGCTTTTTGCTTCAAATGAAATTGCCCATATACCTTTGAAATCATTCTTTCTTTCATCATATATCAAAATTGACTGCTGAAGTGAGTGAGATAATTTATTAGATAAGCATTGGAAAAGGTTCCAAATCATTTCGTATCAAAAATCCCTGTCTTGTGAAAAAACTTATGCAAATTCTGGGCGCACAGACTTTCGGTGGTTGATTGGAACAATTCCTGGGTGAGTTATCCACCGAAAGCGCATGTTTCGGTGGTTAATGACCTCAGTATGGCTCTCCTAAACCAACGAATGTTGCACTTTGAAAACCTTTCAAAATTGCAAAAATGGTTGTTCTGAAACTTCTTTTATCACTCACACTTTCTCAGATGCTACAGTTTTGATTCGTGCAGATCTACGAATCTTTGTTGGTTGTGTAGAAGGTTCTGGTGCATCCATTATTGTTGTAGCTAGATTAGCCAAAGTGTCTAATCCGGTTTGTTCTTCCTCTGGTGGTTCAAGCTTTTTTAACCTGAGTCTTAGAACCCTGAGTTGCCTATATAATTTCATATTCTCCCTGATCAGCTCTCTGTTTCTCCCCTTGATTGACTCATGCTTTTCTTTAAGGGTTTCATTTTCTTTGAATAGTTCAACAACCTTCTCTATTAGATCTGTGTTTTCCTTTTTGATTACTCTCTCAATTACTTCCATCTCATAAATTTCTCGCAGAAGCTTATTGATTTTCCTGGTCTTACCTTTCTGAGGTTTTCTAGATGAAGCTTCTGCTTTCGGTTGCCTGTGTGTTTCTGAAGGCATTGATGGAGGTATATCTGTCTTCAGTTCTGCATCATGTTTGATTTGCAGATTATCCTGTGTATTTTCCATCCCATGCTCTGAATCAGAGTCACTGTAGGGTAGGTTGAGAGGGTTTTTCACTATGACAGGGTTTCTCTCTTCAAGTTTTACTTTCCTCTTGGTTCCCCCCTGCTTGTTGGGTGTTGCCTTTATGGAATCCTTGGACATTGAAATCCCTTTTCTCCTCTTGTGACTAGTATGATCATTCTTGCTTCTGGATATATTTGCCTTTATCTCTGGAGGTCTTTTGGTCTCAAACTCATTCCAGAACAGGAAAAAACTCCATTCTATTTGCTTCCTGTACAGAGCTTCTTTGACAAGGAGGGTAATCAACCCCTGATGAGATATCCTGCTTGAAACTTTAGTGGGTTGAGCCTTTACCTATTTTTCCATTTTAATCAAGGTCTTATGAAAGAAATATGGTATGTTTAAGGGTTCCCTACCTGTGAAGTGATTTAACAATTTAAAGTGATAGTATAACACTCTGTTATAATTCCCTTCACAGGTAATGTATACCAAAATTTCCTTCAGAAGGGTCTTCCACTTCGTTTCAAGATATGACATAGGAATATCTTTCTTCCAAATCAACGTTTTATGCACTGGCAACAGGTATGATCTGAACTCAGCGTTTGAAGGTGAAGAAGTTTTGAACCAGCAAACCCCTATCCTAGGCAACCCTGTGTATTCGGCAATAGATGCCTCGTCAATTATGAACTCTTCTCTGCCTACTTTGGCAACCCTGCCATCGTATGAGAGGGCAAATGCTTCAGCAATTTGTTGGTGGAAGACTGTCAATTTCTCACAATATGAGAAAACTCCAACCTGTTTAAAACATTCTGCAACTTCTGGATGTTCCTCAAAGTACCACATACCATCTTCTTCTGACCTTAATGCAGGACCGGAACTTGACATAACTGAAAACGAACTGTATCTGACACTATAGTCAACCAGGTAATTGGGAAACAACGGTTCTAGGAGCTAAGGATATGGTCGATGAACAGACTGTGAAATAGTTTGATAGGGCATAGGATTTATAAATGCGCTAGAATATCGACCCACATTTAAATGACAGTTTGACAGGGAAAGCCGAAACTTCAACCTTTCGGGGGAAAATGAATTTATGAAATTTTGACAGGAAGAAACTTGCAGACTTACCCGATAACCCAATCCGTTTTCCTCGACTCGATATGCTGGTTGAATTCGGAGCTACCATGCCAATTTGCCCGAAAAGAGGGACCAAGATTTGAAAATCACGATTTGTTGGAAAAATCGCGTGTTGATAGTTTTCTCCAGCGATTCTCGGGCTCCTTAATAACACTTTGAGTTTTAAAATGAACGAATGACCTGCCAATAATAATGAATGTATCTACCACTGAAGAGGAAGAAAAATCCATGCAACCGTATTTAGCTATCACCGATCGGTGCAGATTTGGAAATGATTATGCAGTGGATAACACGCAGGTGTTTGGAGCTTTTCGGTTGAAACCCACAAACGAACATCACCTCCCACAACGCGAGCTTTCGGCGGTTTGAACTTCTCATCATGGCAGCGAATTTTGACATCTGTCTCGTGCGAAAGCACGAGCCTTCTTTTTTCCCATTCAAACCTTTTCGGTGGTTGCTTGCTTTTTGAATCGACCACTTTTCTGACAAAACTGAACACTTTCGGTGGTTAATGAGCATGCTGGGGGCTCGCCCAAACCACCGAAACTTGTTGTTTTTCCAATTTCTTGTTCGAACCAAAACCAAGAATTTTCTCAACTATAAAAAACACAAAAGTAGCTTTAGAACGCAACCAATAACCATGATATCCCCTACAAATTTCAATCGGAAAGATGGTTTCATTTTGGGAGTTAACAGCGAGGTGGCGCCGGTTCGATGACCCTGGTGCGGGGCCATCACATGCTCCTCCGGCAGCGGCCGGAGTGTATTTTAATGACATATTCCGTCATCTGGAGACGATTTTACAGGATGTTCCTGAGGGCATGTGGATGTGCATCCAGGACAAGAGTTTCCTAGAGCAGTGTGTGGGGCTACCACCACCATGGTAGTCCATAGTGCGTCGAGCAGCAGTGCTGGATGCTATGACGATTGGACATCTGCCGCCAGGGCAGGAGGGTCCTGTGGGTGGACCACCACCGCCTGGGGTAGATGGTGGTGGCCGCCCCCGCCCGAGGGAGGAGCAGGTGGTGGCACAATAGAGGCACCATGAGTGGTGCATGATGTATATCTTTTTTGTTATATATAGACTGGTGAGCCCATTTTTTGTACCGAGGTGCTGCATTGGCCTACGGATACATGCATTTTTGTATGTAAACATTTGGATGGCCTGATGGGAATTTTATATATATATGAGTATACATATTTGAGATCTTCATGTTGTCTACATGTTTTGTGCTGATGTTTTGAGTATGTCATTTCTATATATATGCTGTGACAGGTTTTTGTGATATGTTTATGTATGTGTAGCTTGATGTGATATATGCCAATCTAACACCATGTTAGCTATTTGATCTGTTTTTTTATTCAATTGTCTTGGAATATGTATGAATGTAATGGAATCAAAATGTCGATATAACAGCCTAAACTGCAGGTATTTGCGAAAGAGGCACGGATCGGGTACACAGTATACATTGTTGAGCTGGAGAACGACTAGTTGAGAGTCGAGGAAGATGCTAAGGTGATGAATAGGATGATGCTGGGTGTCAGCCAGGAGGCCAATGACAGCAGTGTATTCAGCTTGGTTGTTGGTTGTTGGCCCCAAACATATGCTGCTGGAATGTAGTATGTCATGTGAGGGGGTGTAGAGAGCCCAAGCAGCCGAAGCGAGATTTTGTGTCCAACGGCTGGCGCCGTCAGCGTAACCAATGTGGTAGGATGGTGTAGGAAGCATCTGTCAATAGAACAAGGGATAGTTTAGATGTGAGGGAAGGAGAAAAAATATTAAAAACACTAAAAAGAAGAAATAACCTAAAGTAGAATGACTACTTTTAAGAATAAAATTTCTTGAGATACAACCCATTGATGGGGTCTTTGAGAGAGAGGCCTTCGGGAGAGGCCAGGATGTATGCACCTTTGGTGAGGCAATGTTGGATAATGTAAGGGCCATGCCAAACTGATTCGAATTTTCCGTGTCCAAAGGTATCGTGAGCGATATCATAAGACAAGACGAGGTCACCTTCACGGAATGATCGAAGGTTGACATGGCGATCAAAGGTAGCCTTGGATCGTTTTTTAGCTGCCTCGTTGTTCTGTAAGGAAGATCGATTATCTTCATCCAGAGACTCCAAGTTCAGCAAGCGCTGCTCCATTGGAGCAGTGTCAGGTAATAGCTCAATTGCGGTGCGTAAGGTGGGAATTTCTCACTCAATGGGAAGAGTTGCCTCGACCCCATGGACTAAATTAAATGGTGTGAAACCCGTAGCGGTTTTCACAACCGTTCGGTAAGCCCATAGTGTAGAAAATAACATATGATGCCAATTGGTTTTAGGTTTATTAACTGTGCGTTGTAACATGGTCTTGAGGACTTTGTTAACTACCTCGACCTGTCAATTTGACTGAGGGTAATATGGTGAAGCAAACTCGTGAGAGAAGCCTAACCGAGAGGAGAGTTCGACGAAGATCTCATTCTCGAGGTGTTTCCCATTGTCGGAAACGAGTTGGAGGGGTAGCAGGGGGCTTGATGGAGAATACGTCGACGATCGTCTCGTGAAAGGTGGTTACCGAAATTTTGAGTTCGGAGGTAGACGAGAAGGTCGTCGTACCAAGGATCATCTGGAGTGATGTAAAAGAGATGTTCGTCTAGAAAGTCAGTGTTGACAGGGGCACTGGTAGTGTCAGAGGGGAGGGCCATGACAAGTTCGGCGAGAACGAGGGCCTTCTTACTCTTAGGTGTGGAGAACTCGAGGTCGTATTCCTAAAGGATAATGATCCATCGAGCGAATTTTCCATTAACTTGCTGATGGCTGAGCAAGTACTGCATAGGGTTGGAATCTACGACGACCTTTGTGGTGTGAAGAAGAATGTAATAGCGCAGTTTTTGGACTGCGAGGACAACTGCAAGAGCAAGTTTCTCTTCGTGTTTATACTTCAAGGGTGGTCCTGAGAGGTTCTTACTAACGTAATAAATGATGTGTTCACGATTTTCATCTCTGAGTTGGACGAGGATGCTGGCTACTGATACAGCTAATGCTGATACGTAGAGGATGTAGTCGCGATTATAGTCAGGTGCACTAATTAAAGGTGCATTTGAAAGTGCTTTTTTAAGATCGTCAAATGACTATTGGGCATGGTCATCCAAATGAAAAGGGATGTCGTGATGTAGTAAGTGGAGGAAACCGTGTGTGCTTATGGCGTAATTGAGAACAAAGCGTCTAAGAAAGTTAGCTTTGCCTTGTAGACTCTGAAGTTGTCGTAAATTTCGGGGAGGTGGAATTTTGGTGATAGCTTGGACCTTGAGGGGGTCTATGGTAATACCTCTTTGGGAAATAATAAAATCGAGGAGGCGCCCTGTGATGACACATAATACACACTTGAGGGGATTCAAGCAGATGTTGTACTGACAACACCACTGAAAGATGATTCATAAATCATCGAGATGCTGGGTACATTTCTTGGATCGAGCTGTGAGGTCGTCCAGGTAGGCGAGGATGATTTTAGCCAGATCATGGAAGATGTATGTCATCGCCCGCTGGAAGGAATGACACGATATGAAAAGGTACCCTGCGGGGTAGTGAATGTGGTTTTATACTGATTGGATGGGTGGATTCGAAGTTGGTTATAGCCAGAGAATCCGTCCATAAAGGATAGAGCCTCATGGCCAGCACATTCGTCGATAATTTGATCGATGAAAGGCATTGGAAAGTTGTCTTTGGGACATGCGTTATTGAGATCGTGAAAGTCTTTGCAAACGCGGATAGTGCCCTGTTTTTTGTCAACAGGTACAGGTTTGGAAACCCATGAAGTATAAGAGATGGGGTAAATAAACCCGACAACGTGTAATTTGTCGATTTCGGATTTGATAGTCGCGGCTTTGGATGGGTGTAGCGGTCACTGTTTCTGGCGAACTGGTGTGATGTCGGGCCAGGTGTCGATGCGATGTTCGAAAATAGAGGGATCAAGGCCAGGCATTTTCGTGTATGACCAGGCAAAAATATCCCTATATTCTTGGAAGAGGGATTTATATGCGTCGATTTCCTAAGGAGTGCAAGCAGCTCCAATGGTGATGTCTTCGACGATGCCATGTCTAATGGAAATGTCGATTTTGATGGTGGGGGAAATGTTGGCCATGTTGCCTTCTTCAAACGCATCAGGGGCAGGAATGGGATTGTTGAACCAATCGATAGGCCCTGATGGGATAAAATATTTTGTTTCGACCGCGTAAATGGGGTTCTAGTTAGGAGGCATGAGGGCTTCTTGTGGAGAGAAGAGTGCACGGTGATATAGCGCATCCCAGGGAGAGTCTGGGTGGGTTAGCTCTTCGAGTATTTCCTTGTCGCATTGGAAACGTTGGGAATACAAGGGGTCATGAGGAGTGATCTCGGTGACATTGTGATTGCCCCCGGATGAAGAAGCAGGGAGAATAATGCGAGGGGATGGGGAGGGTTCACTTGACATAAACCATATATTGAAGTATTGAGGGGTACCCGTGGTGGTTGGGTGGAGAGTTTCCATAGAGGAATGAGTAGGAGAGTTGGGGGGGTTGCGGGGTAAATCCTCAGAGACATCATCTAAGAACCATGGAGGCGTTGGGAGTGCCTCAGGTTTGGGAGAAATGACACAAAGATCCTCTAGTGACGAGGTAATGTCAATTATCGCCTCTGCAGGTCGGTGAAGCAGGGCCAATTGACGTTGCCTGTATTCAAGGATCATAGGACACTGGTATGTAAAATGAGCTAATGAATCATAGAGAGAACAAGGGAGTCTCATACGTTCATTGACTGAAGTGGTGACATAGCAGATGTCAGTGATATTTGTTGATGAGGACATAGCAAGACTGGGGTGGTTCTGGAAGTTCTGGCATACAACCGCTAATGTATTCCAAAAGCGTGGCAGTGCTGGGCAATGATGGGTGTAATGGCCATACTCTGAACATATAGCACAAGCGTATTTGGTCCTCAAACCTTTACTACTGGAAGGGTGGGTGATAGTGGTGGGACTAGCAGTAGTGGCGGGTGTGGTGGGAGTTTGATTGAGGGGGATCAAATTCTGTAATTCAGGTAGTGATGGGCAATTGTTGGTTTGGTGGCCCTCTTTCTCACATAGTGCGCAAGGTGGTGGGATGTGTGGAGGAAGT
>JZKD02S1345907.1:796163-844812 GCA_000966675.3 Picea glauca | reverse complement strand
AACTAAGAGGGGTCCCAAGAAGGGTCGTTGTCCTCTCCTAAAGGTTTTAAACTTTGTTAAGGGAAATGAAATTGTTTCACAATCTTTTTCTGATTCTCAAGGTCGCTTGAAGGCGCTAGAGAAGAGCATACTAAGAGATTGTAATTCAACTCCTAGTCCCAATGTAAGTTAGATGTGATTAAAAATGATTTCCACCTTATATTATAAGTCAAAACAAGCCATCAATGTGGCAAAAAGCAAAGAAGGGAAATTGATTTTATCCTCCTAAGTGCCTATGTGTGTTTGACTAACCCCTTTATATGATGAGGGGACTAAGTGTGGTGTTGCTTTTAAAACATGCTTGACATCATTTTTAAGAAGGAAAATGGCCTTCCCCACATCCCAACAACTTACAATGTGAATTTTTTCTCAAATGCGTGGCCCCTAGTGGAGACAGAGGTGCACAAAGCACAGGCGCGTGAACAGAGATGAATCTGAAAGCGCATGCACGCAAAGAAAAGTTGTCACTTAAGAGCATGCACACACAATGCGCATCTGTGGGGTTGAATACCCGTGCACTTGTGACAGGCGGCCGAGAAAGAAAAATCCGGATGGATTTCTCTCAATTCTCCTTTGAATTGGATGGTTGGCAGGTTGGCTCAGGCCGGTTAGTGCACCTGCAAGTTAAACAAACTAAAAGAAGAGCAAAATAAACCCAAATGAGGTAGGAATTTGATACCTTTCCCCAGTGTAGTTGCCAATCCATTGCGCCTCTTTCGTCACCTTGGTGAGAAAATAAGAGGTGCTTGCAAGCTCAGTTGGGTCTGCTGAGCAGGACAGCTGTAGAGAAAAGAGTTAGATAAAGAACAAAACAAAATTATAACTAAGAATTAAACTAATAAAGACTAAAATCATAAGCATAGGGACATAGAGATAACAAGAACAAAAAGACCCATGTCACCAATGTTTGAGGCTTGATCTATTGATGAAAACAAAGCACCAAGAAGAAAGGGGACTATGAGTCCCTTCTTTCTCCAAGGGAAGGCTCTTGAACCCTCACTGGTATCTCTTCTTACAACAAAGAAAATGAAAATGGTGATGAAAGAACTCTTTGCAAATCCAATCAATGGTGAGATGGATTTCTCAATGAAATGATGCCAATGTGTTATTGTCAAGGATGGAGTCCTTAAAACAATATAGGCAGCATAACATTACTTTGAATTCCTTGAGAAAATGAGGTGCATTCATGGATTTTTATAGCATTGCATTGGGTTATTGTGTAACTKCTTTGTAGTGTGAAAAGAGGCYATTTAGGGCATTATTAGGTCTTTGACCAGCCCACCATTCGGATCCAGCCCGGATTTGGAGGTCAAATCATCTTGGGAGTTGAACCATAAGTGGTTGGGAGGCCGACCACATTCATAAATGCGTCGTTTAGCAGGTGCGTGGATTTTTGCGCTAACAGCCGCACATCGTGCGCATATGCATGTTTTCTATGTTTTTGTTCCGCGCATGTGCGCACACGCCCAATGTCTGCAAATCGCTCTTCAATTTTTCACTACTTTGTATAGCTTTTTCCCTTTTTTGAATGCTGTGAGATTAACTCATGGCCATGAATGACTTCATTACTGTTTGACGATGTTGAGTTCTTGTAACCATGTGCGGACGAAATTTCAGTGATAAAAAACTCCCCCAAAAATGTTGTAGGCATTTCAATTGGCATGTAGCATCCCCTGACCACCCAGGTCAGGAACATGCTATCGTAATACTGCTACGCTCGATCTCTTTGCCATATGTTAGGCAACGTCACTTGAACTAAAAACTTCTCAATTTGTTTCTAATGGTCAGAACTATACATGCCTAGGGATAGACCTACTGGATTATGACATACAGAGTTATTTCTGGAACAACATAAATATAAATTTAAAAATAAAATGCATTCTACTAATAAAAAATTCAATGCTAAAATCACAACCAGTTTCTACAAACAGCTCACAGATGCAACATTATAATTATCAAGACATGCACAAGATACAGATCATAAAAATTAACATAGAAATGGTACTTATATTTTTATGAAGTTCACCAACTGCATGAAGACCTTCCATGAACCTCCCAGCCTTACACCACACTTCTCGTCACTCTCAGTAGTGGATCACCCTTGAGTTGGGACTAAACTCCACCTGGGTAAAGGGAATCCTAGGCTACGTTGAGGTTAAAAAGTATCCAGGAAGTATTTTGTCCTCAGGAGTCCACTCACATCCACAACTTATAGTCTCGCATTCCCCACATGCTTATCCCACCCTAGGGAGTGTGCCCCTTCTCTGCTCAACAATCCTTCAACTTCCCCACTCCCATTCCAAGGATTCAACAACAGGCCAGACATGAACTCTCAGAGAACTAAAACTGTCATGAGGCTCCATATGGGAAAATCACTTTCCTAGCAACCTCTCTCACCTGGAGAGAGTTTATCATAGGCGTGACAACTTGCTTCTTCTATCCATGGGCCCGAAAACCCGCCTCTTCAATTCCATAGGCCTGGTAATCTGCTTCTTCAGTACATCTCCCAGACTAATCTAGTCTAGTTAATCACAATAGAGAATCGAGTATGGATCTGGTAAGGACAATAAACCACACCAGTATAGAGAAAAATGTGGGCAAAAAAACAATTGGCTAAGGGCGATCGGTCTCATGCACAAAATATATGTGTTATGTTGCACAAAGAAGTATGATTTATCTTCACAGGTTGCAGGTTAAAGATATTTCATTAAAGTTGCAGAGGTCAATGATGGAGGTAGTGGATGTTGCATGAATGCTCAGTGTGAGTGTGTGAGTGCATGCCTCATGTGCATGGAAATAAAATGCCCGAATAAACCCCACACTGAATGATTTCCCCACATAAATATTCATGTGCCAATATTGACACATGGATCTCTTGGGAGCTCGTTCTTCCCCACTTGGAGTTCGCTCCTTTCCCAAAGGAACTTAGGATAACAGGGTTTCTTTCCCAAACTTTAGTCTGTAGGAAAATATATTATAATATTCCCTTGGGGTTAAAACCTCAAGATTAGCCCTTTTTCCTAGCATATTATCACCTTTTCCTTTCCCTTTCTAGTGGATCTTAGTCCCCCATAACTCTTTCTTCATGTTTGGTCTACACACAACGATGTATTTTTATTAATGATCTGCATAATTACATATACAAAAATAGGTTCATTGGCCTTAGCATCTAGGCTCTCTAGCCTAATATTCACATAAGCCTCCATCTTATAAACACTTGGCTCACCAGCCTACAAGGATAATTACAATTAAGCAAGGGCTTTGCCTTGGGGTATTAAAATCCCCTCTCCTTATTTATGCATTGTCCTCAGTGCATCATATTTACATATTACAACAATATTTTCAAAAATCTTCAAAACGATGCAGGTATTCTGCTCGCATGGCCTATTTGTGCTCCTAAGTGGCATCCTCAAGACTGTACCAGGTCCATTGGACCTTTACAATATCGATGGCTCGATTCCGAAGCTACTTGGTTTTCTGGTCCAGAATGCATACCAGATGCACTTGAAAAGCCCCTTCTTTCTCCACCTAAATCACATTCCAATAAATAACATGATTAGCATCAGGTATATATTTCTTAATAAATGATACATAGAATACATTATGAATGGTCATAGATGCGGGAAATGCAATCATATAAGCTACTGGCCCAATCCTCTCTAGGATTTCAAATGGCCCACAATATCTGTCTTCCAACTTTTATAAGTTTTAGGAATGGTAAATATGGATGGTTGGCACCTTGCAATTTTAGAGTCTTTATACTCGTGGGTAGTTTTAGTTTTGGCTCACTATGAGAATTCCAACATAATTGATAGTTTTGGGGTCACTGTGCTCACAAGTAGATTACAACTTATGTATAGTTTCTGTGGTTATTTTGAATGGGTAGTTCTGGGTTCATTATGCTCATTCCAAATTGTTGCTATTTGTTTGAAATCAAGAGTGCTTGATGGGTAGTTTTAGAACTAGTGTAAAGTCATACATAGTTGATGGACATGTTTGGGATTGTTGTAAGCATTGGTAGTTGAATGGAAACTTTGGGTTTCTTGTGTTCATATATTCATTTTTGGTTGTGGCATTCACAAAACATGCAAGTTGGGTATAGTTAAAATCCACACAGTCTACAAGAAAACATAATGCCAAGTTAAACCTACTAACTATGAAATACCTTGGAAACTTATTTCATGAGAAAAATCATGACTTGTAAAACAATGTGGATAAAATTTCAAATTTCAACAACTCAAGTTTTGCAACAAAATTACATACTATAGATGTATTCATACTATAGATGTATGCATAGTTGAAATTGAGTTTGCATATGGTTGCTGCACTTGGGAAGGTTATTCCTACTACTTTTCATATTATGGTTGTACTGTTGTCTCAAATGCATGGACTCATTTCTTCATTTCGGGACATCATCCTTCTTTGTGGTTATTTGGTGCAACTTTGTTAGCTTCACTACAATGGAAGGCATTTTCAATGTTCTATTTAGTTTGTTTGTATCTTATTTTCAATGAAAAATAGAGAGATGGTTGTTTCTCTTTCCAACTAAACCATCAATACCCATGAAATTGAGTGTTTTTTTTCAAAATCTCACAAATTTTCTTGTTGCATTTTATTGAAAATTTTATGTACATTTTGTTTCCTTTTAGTTAATAATTGATTTTCCTCCCTTTGAGGCTTCAAATATTCTTAGGAGGATACAATTGTGGGAGTATTTATAGATGCTACAACTCTCCTCACAGGCATGCGGGTAGAGTTTCCATGTAGTTTCCACATGACAACTCTGACCATAGGCTTGTGAGAAGAGTTGTCTTTCTATGTTCCTAAATGACCACAATATAAGAGGATTGTGCCTATCTAATGAGTGTGAGGAATATTTACATGTCACACTCATTAGAGAGGCACAATCCTCTTTAATGGAGGTCATATATGCACATAAAAAGGAAAGTTGGCATAGATGCCTTTCTATTTTCTTAAATGACCACCATATAAGAGGATTGTGCCTCTATAATGAGTGTGACACATAATGATTCCTCACACTCATTAGAGAGGCACAATCCTCTTATATGGTGGTCATTTAAGCACATAGAAAGGTAACGTTTCCCACAAGCCTATGGGAAGATACCCAATTTATCATTGATGATATCTTGATTTGTGTGTGAGTATGTGATAAATTGTGCATTCTTGCAGATGTTCTAAGAAAATGGGATAAGGCCAAACCACAACATGTATCATGAACTTATTCATTACAAATATTTGTAGAGTTTATTATTATCACCTTTCCCTTTCCCTTTCCTTTCCTAGTTTTCTGGTCCAGAATGCATACCAGATGCACTTGAAAATCCCCTTCTTGCTCCACCTGAATCACATTCCAATCAATAACATGATTAGCATCAGGCATATATTTCTTAAGAAATGATAAATGGAATACATTATGAATAGTCATAGATGTAGGAAATCAAATCATATAAGCTATTGGCCCAATCCTCTCTAGGATTTCAAATGGCCCACAATATCTGGCTTCCATCTTAGAACATTTTCCTAACTTTAGGGAACTTTTGTTGGCCTTCACTTTCAAGAATACATGATTACCCACTTTAAACTCCCTGTGGGTGCTACCCTTGTCAACATAGATTCTCTACCTGTATTGGGAAGATTTTATATTATGTTTAATCTTCAACATTTTCTCTTCCATTTCATTGAGAAGCTCTGGCCCAACCATTGCTCTATCTGTTGGGTTGTCCTAACTTACTGGTGTGTTGCACTTTTATTCCATAAAGTGTCTCAAATGGGTTCTTATCATATCCTCTATCATTTGGTTCACCCTTTCTAATTTCCCATCGGACTCGGGATGATAAGTTGTACTAAAGTTCATATTTTTTCCCAACCTTTTGAATAATCCCCTCCAAAACTTTGAGGTAAACTTTGGGTCTCTATCAAACACAGTTGTCTTGGGAATGCCATGCAAGTGTGCTACTTACATCATATAAATATCAACAACATTGGTTTCTTTTTGAGTAATCTTCATTGGAATGAAATGGGTAGCTTTACTACGCTTGTCCACCACCACCATGATATCATCATTTTGCTTGCTCGTTCTGGGTAATTTGGTGATGAATTCCATTTTCACCACTTCCCACTTCCACATAGGAATGGTTAATGGCTGAAACAACCCAACTGGGTGTCTATGTTCAGCCTTGACCTTTTGACACTTTCGAAATTTAGCAATGTACTCAACAATTTCTTTCTTCATGCCTAGACAATAATATTAGATTTTGACTATTGCAACTTTTTTCTGATATCTTTGGTTTCCAGCATAAGGTACATTATGCATCTCTTTCAATATCATACTCCTCAATTCCTAAGAATTGGGTACATAAATTATGTTCCTGTATAGGAGAATTTCATCATTTCCCAATTTATAATTTTCAACCTTCTATTGCATTTTACCTTGTTGGAATTTTGTTACCAACTCCATGTACTACAAATATGCTTTTGTAGCCTCATAAATTCTTCCTTTAAGATGAGTTTGATACATGATAATGGTTGTATCATGGAGTTCATGCAATCTCCTTATAAGTGCATCAACCACTTTGTTTTCTTTTCTTTTGATGTGCTTGATATCAAAGTGACACTCACGGAGGAATTCTAATCATCTGCTCTACCTTGCATTTAAATTTGGTTGATCAAACAAATATTTCAGACCATTATGGTCTATCCTTAGCTCAAATATTTTTCCCATGAGTTAGTTCCTCCACTTGTTCAAGGCGTTTATTATTGCTTCCAGCTCCAAATCATGAGTGGCATATAGCCTTTCATGCACTTTCAATTTTCTGGATTCAAAACATACCACAAATCCGTTCTGACTAAGGATTCCACCAATTCCTTCTTTGCATGCATATTTGCAAACCATAAAATATTCATTTGGATCTGAAATTTTTAGAATTGGAGCACTGTTTAACAACTTATTCAATTGTTGGAAGATCTTTTCACTCTCTGTTGTCCATTGAAACTTCACCCCCTTCCTTTGAAAGGAATTGATCAGGTGATAAATCCTTGAAAACCATGCAATGAACCTTTTGTCACATTCTTAGGTGATAACCACCCTTTAATTGCTTCAATATTTTCAGGGTCCACTGCTATCCCTTCTTAGAATATGATATGCCCCAAATAGTGAATTCAGTTATGGTAAAATTAGAAATTTCTCAATTTGGCATACAACTGGTGTTCTCTTAACACTTGTAACACCATCCTCAGTTGATTCTCATGTTCTTCTTCGGACTTGGAATATACAAGGATTTCATCCAAAACGACAATGAAAAACTTGTCTAAGTATTCCCTGAAAAAACCATTCATTAAGCACATGAAAACAATTGGCACATTTGATAACCCAAATGGCACCACTGTGAGCTCATGATGACCATACCTGGTTCTTAATGAAGTCTTGTTGATGTCTTCATATTTGATCCTTACTTGATGGTATCTAGATTTGAGATCAATCCTTGAAAATATCCTTGCATCCTTTAAATGATCAAAGAGATCGTCAATCCTTGGAAAAGGATACGTGTTCTTTATAGTTACCTTGTTCAATTGTCTGAAGTCAATACACAACCTCAATGTCCCATATTTCTTCTTCACAAATAAAATTGGGGCACCCCAAGGTGACATACTTGGGAATACCCCAAGGTGACATACTTGGGAATATATACCCATTCTTCATAAGCTCTTCAAGTTGCATTTGCAAATCCTTCAACTCTAGTGTAGTCATCATGCAAGGAGTCTTAGATACTGGAGTTGCTCCAGGTATTAATTTTATAGAGAAATCAATATCTCTCTTTGGAGGTAATCTCGCTATCTCCTTGAACACATCTTTAAAATATTTTAGGACTGCATAATACTCAAGATTTGGCACCTTATCCTTATGTTCTTCCTCCATATGAGATGCAAATATTTGGCATCCCTTATTTTAACACTTATTCAAGTCCATTGTTGAGATCTTTCAGATAGTAACTACCCTAGGAATTCCTTGGATTGTTCTTGGGTTCCCTTCCTCGTTCAGGAAAGTAAATTCATTTGTCTAGCAGTCTAATACAACATGGTGTTGGTCCAACCAATCCATACCAATTACACAGTCATATGAACCCAAGGAAAGGATTTTTGAATCTTCCTTGGTACTTAGCCTCTTCATGTCCACTGGACATGATTTAACCAGATCAACAAATTTTCTCTTGGCCCCTATAGCCAACTATACCAGCCAAGATTTTCCATGCTTGCTTCTTGGAAATTTCAATCTTTCCACAAGTTTAGGATCTATGTAACTATGAATAACTCTTGAGTCTATTAAAATAGTAAAGGCATGGTTATTGATCATACATTATACTTCAATCATGTGTGATTTAAATTATGATTTCTTATTGTCTAGGGATGCATAGATCCTTGGAACACTTCTACCCATTTCCTCCAATGTTTAAACTTGTTGTACATTGTGGAAAACTCCCACTTTATCACTTCTATACATATGATCTCCTTTACAACCCCAACATTGAATGGGTGTCAGCCTTGGCCTTTGTCCACCTGCCTCAGTCACTATGGGATCTCTAGGGGTTTGTTGTCCCTAAGAACTATTTTTGAAGAAGGGTGGCTTGTTCCCCTTCTTCCTCTGGACCATCTTGAATTTATTCTTGTCTTCCCAAGATCTTTGGAAAGTAGGATTTCCCTTATGCTAATCATATAAGCACTTGGCCCTCCTTGTGGTTTCATCCAAATTCTTGGGATCATCATACTGAATTTTATCACTGATGAAATATGGCAGCCCGCTCAAGTATCTCTGGATCTTAATTGTTTCATCTTTGATGAAGGAGACATACTTCATGTAACGTTCCCCCGGCCACCTGCAGGTCGGGGTATGCCACTCCAGAGAAACCACTCATGCTCTGACACCAATCGGTAACATTCCCATCCTTAATAGGCTGGACCATCCTACTCTAGGGAACGCTTTTGTTCCCTTACTGCAGAACATACAGTAACATACCCAGTAGTCCACTGAGCTATGCCACATAAATTTAATCTTTAAACTGCATGCAACTAAAACATATACATACAAAACTCTTGCGGAAGATTTACATATAAACATAAACAAACCATTACTTTATGTAACATACAACTTTTATAATGAAATAAAAGTAACTACATATATGCAACATTTACAGGGAATTACCCATAAACATACATGCAATTATAATCACATATATGATAAACTGTAACATAGCCATGTAAATAACAAAGAAACATATCATTTTATCATACAATTGGTACTTATCTTATATATATTGTCACCAATTGCATACAGACCATCCATGAACCTCCCAACCATAGACTACATTGTTCATCACTCTCAATAGTGAGTCAACCTCAAGCTGGGACTGAATTCCACACAGGGTAAAGGGTTCCTATCTAGGCTAAGGCTCATGGACAACAGAAAAGACTCTGTCTCAAGTGCTCACTCAACTAACAACCTATATCCTCTCATCCCCACATGCTTTTCCCACCCAAGAAAGTGTGCCCCTTCTCTTCTCAACAGTCCCCCAGCTGCCCCACTTCCCTTCCAGGGCTTCAAAAACAGACCAGACCAGAAGCCTCAGAGCATTGTAGCTATAGTTTAGCACCTTCAAGAATCAATCCCCAACAATTCTCTCACTTAGAGAATTTCTCATGGGCCTGACAACCCGCTTCTTCAATCTCGCTCCAAGATAACTAGGTACACCAACCGAAAAGGGCTATGGGAACAGGATCTGGAATGGTGAAATAGTTGTCTCAAGGATAACGGAATACATGAGTGAAAATAGTCATGAAATCATTGACTGGATAACTAAGTGTGGAAAGGAATCACTATGAACTCTTTGTGAAAGTGATGGTGAGAATGATGATTAGGTTGTTGGTAAGGTATCCCGTGAAAAAAATCACCAAATGAGATAAGTTCCCCACGATATGAATGCATGTCCCCAACTTGACACTTGTCATATCAGAAGTTAATTTGGTCCACTTTTCCCCAACTTTATAACTTAGGATAAAATAATTATCCATAATTTATGTTTTAGGAAATATTAATATAATATTCCCTTGAATTTTTTCCCTCCCTTTCCCTAACTAGTGAAGTTCAGTCCCCCATCTCTTTTATCATGGTCGGTGTGCGTGCAACGATGTATTTTATATTAATCATGAGTCATGTACAAAGTAGGTGCATTGCCCTTTGACATATAGGTGTTCCAGCCTAATACCAAAACATAAGCATCCTAGCTTATAATAACCATCCCACTAGCCTATAACACATATCATATACACGAGGCTTGTTGTCCTCCATACTGCGTGCACCTTAGTTATTGTGCGCGGTATCCTGGAATGTGCATATTACATCATTTTACTATGTAGTTCATGCGTGCACTATGCCACATGACGTGCATTACCAAATGAGGTCAAAATAGCTCACCAACTTAAGTACATTTATATTTCATTTACAATTGGGTTCGGCTGAGGGATATTACAATCCCCTCCCCTTATTTATGCACTGTCCTTAGTGCATCATACACCCATATATAACAGAGTTATCAAAAATCTTCAAAAAGATGCGAGTAATCTGTCTGCATTGCATCTTCATGCTTCCAAGTAGCATCCTCAGGACTGTACCAGGTCCATTGAACCTTTACAAGTCCTATGGCTCAATTCTGGAGCTGTTTGACTTTCCGGTCCAAAATGTGCACCAAATGCGCTTGAAAAGCACCTTCTTGCTCCACGTGAATCACATTCCAATCAATAACATGATTAGAATCAGGTATATATTTCTTTAGCAATGATACATGGAAGACATTATGAATATACATATATGTAGGCAATGCAATCATATAAGCAACTAGACCAATCCTCTCTAGGATTTCAAAAGGCCCGCAAAATCTGGCTTCCAACTTGGTGTAGCTTCCCAACTTCAGGGAACTCCTATTAGGTTTCACTTTCAAGAAAACATGATCACCCACTTTGAATTATTTGTGGGTTCTATTCTTATTGGTATAACTTTTCTATCTGTCTTAGGCAAATTTTAAATTCTACTTAATTTTTGTCATCTGGTCCTCCATTTCCCTAAGCAACTTTGGCCCAACTACTATCCTATTAGCTAGATTATCCCAACTCACTCAAGTATTGCACTTTCTGTTGTAAAGTGATTCAAATGGGCTTATCTTCAATGATGCCCGATACCCATTGTTGTACGCGAATTCTACCAAGTGTAGGTAGTCTTCCCATTTCGATGGTTTCTCCATCACATACATTCTCAGTATAGCTTCTATCACTCTACTCACCCTCTCTATCTGTCCATCAGAATCAGGATGATAAGATGTACTAAAGTTCATATTCGTTCTTAATCCTTTGAACAATCCTTTCTAGAAATTCAAGGTGAATTTTGAATCTCTGTCGAACACAATTGTTTTAGGAATCTCATGCAATCGTGCCACTTCCTTCATGAAAATATTAGCAACCTATGTTGCCTTGTGCATAGTTTTCAATGGAATAAAATGGGCATCTTTCATAATCTTTTCCACCACCACCATGATCGAATCATGCAGCTTTCCTATTCCAGGCAATCCCGTAATAAAATCCATTGTCACCACTTCCCACTTCCATTCAGGAATAGTTAAAGGTTGCAGTAACCCTGCTGGGTGCCTATTCTCAGCTTTCACTTTCTGGCATTCCATACATCTAGCAATGTACTCAGCGATCTATTTCTTCATACCTGGCCAAAAGTAATGGCTCTTGATCGCTTCCATGGTTTTCTGATATCCAGGGTGCCTTGCATAAGGAACATTATGAATTTCATGTAAAATCATAATTTTCAAGTCCTATACATTTGGAGCAAAAATTTGTTTCTGTGCAACAGTATTTCATCTATTCCCAACTTATAATTATTCACCTTCTGAAGAGTCTTACCCTACTGTAGCATTTCTACCAATTCTCTGTACTGTAGATCTGCATTGCAGCCTCTAGAATTTTTCTTTTAATATCAGTTTAGTACATGCTAATGGTTGTAGCATGTAATTCATGCACCTTCCTATTGAGTGCATCGGCCACTTTATTCTCTTTCCCCTTGATATGTTTTATATCAAAGTCATATTCGCTTAGAAATTCTAACCATCTGCTTTGTCTAGAATTTATATTTGGCCGATCAAATAAATATTTCATACCATTGTGGTCTGTTCTTAGCTCAAACTTCATTCCCATGAGGTAGTGTCTCCATTTCCTCAAGGCATGCACTATGGCTGCCAACTCCAAATCGTGAGTGCCATAGTTTCTTTCATGATCCTTCAACTTCCTTGATTCATAACATATGACAAACCCATTTTGACTGAGGACTCCACCAAGTCCTTCATTACATGCATCAGTGCATATGATGAAGTCTTCTTCTGGGTCTGTGATCCTTAATATTGGAGCACTTGTCAATAATTGTTTCAAGTGTTGGAAACTTTTCTCGCAATCCAGTGTCCATTGAAACTTCACTCCCTTTCTTTGCAAAGAAGTGATTGGGTGTGAAATCTTTGAGAATCCTTCAATAAATCTTTTGTAGTGGCTTGAAAGACAAATGAATGATCTCACCTCTTCCACATTCTTCGGTGTTGACCATTATCTAATGGCCTCTATCTTCTCAGGATCCACTGCTATCCCATCCTTTGAAATGATATGCCCCAAATAATGAATCTATTTCTGATAAAATGAGCACTTGCTCAATTTGGCATATAACTAACGCTCCCTTAATACTTGCAACACCATTCTCAAATGATGTTCAAACTCTTCCTCTGACTTGGAATATATAATAATGTCATCCAAAAAGACAATGACATACTTGTCCAAATACTCTCAGAAAACACCATTCATTAAGCACATGAAAACAGCTGGTGCATTTGACAACCCAAATGGTACCACTGTGAACTCATAATGAACATACCTTGTCCTAAAGGTGGTATTTCTAATATCTTATTATTTAATTCTTACCTAATGGTATCCTGATCTAAGATCTATCTTTGAAAATATTTTTGCATCCTTCAATTGATCAAAGAGGTCATCAATCCTTCGTAGAGGATACTTGTTCTTAATAGACACTTTATTCAACTGTCTGAAGTCAATTCACAACCTTACTTTTCTATATTTCTTTCTCACAAACAATACTGGGGAACCCCAAGGTGACACACTTGGGCGTATATACCCCTTCTTCAGAATTTCTTCAAGCTGCATTTACAACTCCTTCAATTCTGGTGTACTCATTCTGTAAGGAGTCTTTGATACTGGCGCTTCTCCGGGCATCAAATTTATAGAGAATTCAATGTCTCTCCTTGGGGGTAGTCTGAGTACCTCCTTGAACACATCTTCAAAATATTCCAGGACTTCATAATCTTCCAAATTTGGCACCTTATCTTTAGGTGTCTCTACCAAATGAGCTGCAATTATTTGACATCCTTTTTTGTAACATTTCTTCAACTGCAATGCTGAAATTTCTCTAATGGTTACTTCCTTGGGATTCCCTATACCTTCCTTAGTTTCCCTTCCTCATCCAGGAAAGTAAATGATTTTTTGTGACATTCTAAGAGAGTGTGATGTTGGTCCAACCAATCCATCCCAATTAGACAGTCATAGGAACCTAAAGGAAAGATGTTTAAATCTTCCTTGGTGTTCAGTCCATTCATGTCTATGAGGCATGACTTAACCATCTCATTAACTTTTATTCTAGATCATGTAGCCAGTTGTACCAACCAGAATTTCCCATGCTTGCTTCTTGGCAATTGCAAACTTTCCACCATCTTAGGGTCTATATAACTATGACTATCTCCTGAATCAATTAAAATAGAAAGGGTTTGGTTGTTGATCATACCTTCCACTTCAATCATGTGGGACTAATACTCTACTTTCTTGTTGTCCAGGGATGCATAAATCCTTGGCACACATCTACCCATGTCCTCCACTATTTCATCTCACTATACATTTTGAACAATCCTACCTTTTTCACCTCTGCGAGGACAATCTCTGAACCTATGGTCCCCTTTACAACCCCAACATTGCATAGGTGGCTTCCTTGGACCTTGACTCCCTGTGTCAATCGTTCTGGGTTCTTTAGGCGTTTGTTGTCCTTGTGGATTATTTCTGAAGAATGGTGGCTTATCTCCCTTCTTCCTCTGATCCATCTTGAATTTCTTATTGTCTTCCCAATCCTTTTGGAAAGATGGCCTTACTTTCTGCTAATCAAATAGGCATTTATCTCTTCTTATGGTCTCTTATAATGTCTTAGGATCATCATACTGTATTTTGTCACTGATGAACGATGGAAATCCACTTAAATACCTTTGAATTTTGACTGTCTCATCCTTGATGAAAGAGACATACTTCAGCAGTTCCAGAAACCTTCTCTCATATTCATCTATGTTCATACTTACAAGCTTGAGTTCAAAGAACTCTTTCATTTTCTTGTCATAGTATCTCTTGGTCAAGTACTTCTTCTCAAAATACTTCTTGAATTCCCTCCAAGTAACACTTTTCTCTACAATGTGTTGTACCTGCACAAGTTGATCCCACCACATGGAGGCCTTTCCTTTGAGTTGATAGATAGTGATTCTAACTTCTACATGAGAAGAATAATTATGCAATTGAAAATACTTCCTCATGCCTAGCAACCATGTTTGTGCATCTTCATCCTTCTTGTGCTCACCATCAAATGTAGGAGGTTTGATTTTGTTCATTTCTCCTCATAGCTCATCCACCCGGAATCTCTTATACCTTTTGACAGGGGATAGACTCAAGTTGTTTCCTACTCTCTTATAGGAATTCCTTTGGGAATGATGGTGATGTCTACTATCACTTTTTACTTTTCTTTTCTCCTCTGAAGGTTTGTGACTCCCAGATTTACTTGAGCTACTCTCCTTAACCAATTTATTTTCTATTTTGTTCAAACCCTCCAATAGCGTCATGTTGAATTCATCTTGTTGCTCTTTGGATTTCATAAGCCTTTCATTATCATCTTTATGGATTTGGAAATCCTTCTGCAAATTCTTACTGGTCTCAGCCATATTCATATCTTCATTCCTTTCTTCTCCATGTTCGTTGGAGTTCGTTCCTTCCATGCCCAAATGGACATCCACCCCTCTGCTCTCATATTACTGACTATAATTACCCTGTGCCTCTTCCATTCCTATGGACTCCGCACTGGTTTGATATGATCGAGTTGTTGTTAATTCTGCAAAACGTGCAGCCACCGAAACTTATCAGGCTAATAATTCAACAATTCATGAGAATATGCACCATTTTGGTCCAATATACACATCAAAATTATCTCTCCCGATTTCTGTTTTTTATCACCATGACAATTCTAGATAAGACCCAAGTCTCGAAAACATAGACACACAGTGCCTTCAGAGATACACTTGTGCAAGAAGGTGGTTCGTTGAAACCACTTTTGCCAAGATGCAGTATCACGTGTCTCAACATGTCAAATCCACCACTCGTGGAGTGGGCGATGGCTTAGTCAGATCACCCTCGTTAGGTACTTCACAGCCATGTGACATCAACTGAACATCGCCATGTGACATCAACTGAACGTCGCCATGTAACAAACTCAAAATATAATCATTTGAAATGGATTGGCTGAGCATGGCAACCCAATGCTCTTGTATGTAATCCATCTGCGCTTCATAAATGGAATTCTATAATTACCACTCCCCAAGTATGAAGATATATGTGTATCCATAACTGAAGTAATATCCAAACTACTCGACTTTATTCTCTCTGTAAAAACACATTTCGGTATCCACAACCTAAGATACATGGACAAGGATAAATCGAGTGAGATTGGCTATGCGAGCAACATGCTAGACTTTCCTATGAATAAGGAGGAAAGGGTCCTTATGCACATTCTAGAAACTAAGTTTCACATAGATTCATCTATATACTCGTGGTTGGAAGTCAAGCTAAATCCTACTACAAAGGATTTAGTCATCAACAGGCCAGTCGCTAAGAAGAAAATGAGCAAGCGACAGAAGAAGGATGAATCTACAGCTGAAGCGACTGAAAGTGTTGGAGAGAATCAACCAGTCTGGTTAGATTCTTCCTTAAAGGCGGATATCATTAATCTGAAGTAATTCTTCAACTAAAATAAACATGTCTCAGTGAATTTTGAACAACCAGTAGCGGAGGTAAAGAGTACTAGAGATTATAGGCTTGTTCTTTAAACGACCCTTTTCACAACAGGCTAACTGTTGTCATCCCCCTTTTGTAATTTTGTGATTAATATGATTATATAAATACAGAAACGGATTTTAGACTGTTTTATTACAATTTCTATCTGGTAATGTTATGAATCTTGTTTTCTTTTATAATAAGTTTTTCTTGTAATCTTATATTTTATTTTCATCTATCTAAATTGAAGGAAATTAAAACTTGGAATTCTTTTTAATTAATTCTTTGATGTGGTTGTGTCTTTCTTTTTCTTTTATTATTATGCAATTTAAACTCAGACTCGTCACCTTCCAAGCAACTATGTGCACACTAAACTTTGACCTATTCATTTATATTTATCATGCATATCAATATCACAAGGTAAAACGCTTTTCTACACACCTAAATCTATTGTGCATTTCTTCTTCGTCGCACCGAAAACTTACACGCACTACTCTTGCGTTGTGCGCCAATATCCCTTGCACACAGTTTTGGTACTGCACACCGATATTCCACATGCATTTTGTCATATGCATGCACCATGTCAATTTTAACATATTCCATCATGCCCAATTATCTGCGCACACTACTGAATACACCATCGCAAAACAACTTATACTCATACTTATGTGCGTACCAACAAAACTCCTCTACATTAAGAAATAATTACGCACCCCATGTTCACATTACTATGTGTGTGCTCACCATGCAAGGTTAAATTCAACGTGTGCATCTGCACATAATGATCTTCTGTGCCGCGCCACAATTTACCGCACACACTGGCACGCCAACGTTTTCCCGTGCGGTGCCAAAATTTACCGATCACGCCAAACTTTTCCATGGACACTTCATGACTCCAATTTTGGTCACCTCGAAGTTACTCTTCTAAGAATATTCTCTTCAACTGAACCCCTTTGGCCAATCCATGCTCAGTGTTGAACTAAATCTCTGATACCAATTTGTAATGTTCCCCCAACCACCCACAGGCCGGGGTACGCCACTCTAGAGAAACCACTCATGCTCTGACACCAGTTGGTAACATTCCCAGACTTAACAGTCTAGACCATGGTACTCTAGGGAACATTTTCATTCCCTTACTATGGAACATACAGTAACATACCCAGTAGTCAACTGAGCTATGCCACATAAATTTACTCTTTAAACTACATGCAACTAAAACATATACATACAACACTCTTGCGGAATATTTACATATAAACATAAACAAACAATTACTTTCTATAACATATGAATTTTATAGTGAAATAATAATAACTATAGATATGCAACATTTACAAGGAATTACCCATAAACATACAGGCAATTATAATCACATATATGATAAACTGTAACATAGGCATGTAAATAACAAAGCAACATATCATTTTATCATACAATTGGTACTTACCTTAGAAAAAATGTCACCAACTGCGTATAGACTGCCCACGAACCTCCCATCCATAGACTACATTTTTCATCACTCTCAACAGTGAGTCACCCCCAAGCTATGACTGAACTCCACCCAGGGTAAAGGGTTCATATCCAGGGTAAGGCTCATGGACAACAGGAAAGACTCTATCTTAGGTGCTCACTAAACTAAAAACATACAACCTCTCATTCCCCACATGTTTTTCCCACCCAAGGAAGTGTGCCCCTTCTCTTCTCAACAGTCCCTTGGCTGCCCCACTTCCCTTCTAGGGCTTCAACAACATGCCAGAACAAAAGTCTCAGAATGTTGTAGCTACAATTTAGCACCTTCAGGAATCAATCCCCAACAATTCTCTCGGTCAGAGAATTTCTCACGGGCCTGACAACCTGCTTCTTCAATCCCTCTCCAATCTAACTAGGTACACCAACCGAAAAGGGCTATGGGAAAAGGCTCTGGAATGGTGAAATGGTTGTCTTAAGGATAATGAAATACGTGAGTGATAATGGTCATGAAATCATTGACTGGATAACTGAGTGTGGAAAGGAATCACTGTGAACTCTTCATGAAAGTGATGGTGAGAATGATGATCACACTGTTGGTAAGGTATACCATGAAAAAAATAACCAAATGAGCTAAGTCCCCCGTGATATGAATGCATGTCTCCAACTTGACACTTGTCATATCGGAAGTTACTTTGGTCCACTTGTCCCCAACTTTAGAACTTAGGATAAAATAATTATCCATACTTTATGTTTTAGGAAATATTAATATAATAATATTCCCTTGACTTTTGGCCCTCCCTTTCCCTAAATGGTGAAGTTTAGTCCCTCATCTCTTTTATCGTGGTCGATCTGCGCGCAACAATGTATTTTATATTAATCATGAATCATGTACAAAGTAGGCACATTGCCCTTTGACATCTAGGAGTTCCAGCCTAATACCAAAACATAAGCATCCCATCTTATAATAATCGGCTCACCATCCTATAACACATGTCATATACACAAGGGTTGTTGTCCTCCATACTACGCACACCTTAGTTACTGTGTGTGGTATCCTAGAATCTGCATATTACATCATTTTACTGCACAATTCATGAGAGCACTATGCCACATGACGTGCATTAACAAATGAGGTCAAAATAGCTCACCATATTAAGTACATTTATATTACATTTACAATTGAGTTCGACCGAGGGATATTTCACTTCAACAATTGTAAAAATCTCATTTCATATTCATCAATGGCCATGCTTCCCAACTTGAGTTCGAAGAAATATTTCATCTTTTTTTCATAATACCTCTTGGTTAAGGATTTGTTCTCAAAATGCTTCTTGAATTCCCTCCAAGTCACATTCTTCTCTCTGATGTGCTTCACTTGCACAAACTGATCCCACCACATGGATGCCTTTCCTTTAAGTTGGTAGATAGAATTTATTCCTTCTACATGAGAATAATAATTATGCAATTGGAAATATTTTCTCATCCCTAGAAACCATATCTCAACATCATAATCCTTCCTTTTATCTCCATCAAAATTAGGAAGTTTGATATTATTCATTTCTCCTTTCAGTTCATCCACCCCAGACCTCTTATGCTTCTTGGTAGAGGATGGACTTGAGTTGTTATCTAACCTCCTTTTAGATTTCCTTTGGGAGTGATGGTGATGTCTACCACCACTCCTTGATATTCCTTTTTCCTTAGGGGTCTTGTGGATTCTTGATTTGTTGGAGCCACTCTCCTTATCCAATTTATTTTCAATTATGTCCAAGCTATTAATTAACTTCATATTGAAGTCTTCCTGCTACTCCTTGGATTTCATAATCAACTTTGTGACTCTGGATATCTTTCTGTAAATTTCAAATGGTCTCTACCATATCCATGTTATCATCCTTTCCTTATCCATTTCCATTGGACTTGGTTCCTTCCATACCCAACTGGACATTCATCCCTCTGACATCATATTCTTGAATGTAGAATATGTGTGTATCATCCATCTCTCTGCACTATGTGCTAATCTGATCTAATCAATCTATTGTTAATTCTGCAAAATTTGCAACCAATGGAATCTTGTCAGGCTAACTGATTCAACAATTTTATAAAAAAATCAGCCATTTTGTTTCAATAACCTATCATACTTATTTTCTTCTTTAGGTGCAGGCCCCTAGTACCAATTTAGGACCCCACAAACTCCTTTTCTAAGCCCCATTTTCATCCTTAAAACAAATGAATTTTGGGAACTAGCCCTTTTTCTTTGGCCCTCAATCGCATGTGATCAATAACTAGAAGATATTTGTTTATACAAAGCTTAGGGAACTTTCGGGCTTTGACAATTTCTCCTTCTACACATCACAAAACCCCCGAACTGCTGAACGAGTGAACTCATTGTGCAATACACCTTCGAGACCTTATTATAAGTGTCTTTCATTTAAGCTCATAACCAAGGGCTTAAATCTCTTACCAGGTGCTACGACCACAGTATTATGTGTGCTCCAATCCCATTAGGAGAAAACTATTGATCTGTCAATCACCTTAGGGTCAACGGTCATGGATGATTTCAAAAATCGAACATGCTTGCGGTTTAACAAAAACCCCGTCTTCCGCAATGGAAATATGTGCGATGGAGTGAAAGTCAACGTCCACCATTGCTATTTCTCTTGATGGAGTTATAAAATCCTAGTTGATTGCGGTATGTGAAATAGCTCCCTCATTAATTTGTCTTTGGAATTACGCAATCATTCCCGTCCATTGATATATTCCTCGTAGATATGATGATCATAATTAAATTATTGTTGATATGGAATTTCCACGCTTCTGAATCTTCTAGGGTCCACTTAGTAAAACTATCATCAATTAAGGGGGTGACACATGGACCTATTGTCAAGTGACACGTGTGAGGTCACAAGGCATGTCAAAGGTAAAAAATAAAGTGACACGCGGAAGGCATAGAATAAGTCCATGTCAGCGTAGGTGGTGTCATCATACAATGTCACATTGGCTCTTTGGAACTTCGACACTTTGGGCTTTAGAATTTTTTACATCCATAACTTGTTAACTCTCGAATGCCTATTGTTGAACAATCGCTTCTCATAGATTTAGGATTTCGATGATTTATTCTCATCTGCACATTATCAAAATTCTCAAACTATCAATTGTCAAACAATTTATTCCCATAGCTTCAGGACTTCGGTGATTTCTTCTCATCTACACATTCTCAAAACTGTCAAACTTATGACTATTGAACAATTTCTTCCCATAGTTTCTAACTTCGATGATTTCTTCTCATCGACACATATTCAAAACTACCAAACTACCGACTATGGAACAATTTATTCCCTTAGCTTCAGGACTTCAACAATTTATTATCATCAACACATTCTCAAAACCACCGAACTACCGACTTTCGAACTCCCAATTAGGTCCACGTCACCATGACATTCCATGACTTCGACACTTCGGAAGATCTCTTCTCCTCTACACACTTTAAAAATCCTAAACTGCCAAACATTGAAATATCAAACCGATCGATCTGTGGACACTTATCTCTGATAACGGACAATCTATATTGGTTCTGGACTTCAAGAATTTGGAGAAACTCTACTCTACGCAATCTCAAACGGATTTCCCCAAACATCAAACTGTCGAACCATTTGGGAAATCCAATGGTCCTCCTTCTCCCAAATGATCTACGACTACAAATCACATCAGGACTTCATTGCTTCAGGGCTTTTGGCTCTAGGACTTCGAAGGATTTCCCTGTTGAAACACCACACAACCCCCAGACTTCCAAAACTCCAAATATGATGATCTTCTGACACATGTCCTCAAACACGAATGGTCCATATTTGACGCAGGTGCACCCTCAGGCACGCCCTCTCATAGGACCTCCTCCTTCCTCGGCCTGAAGAACTGAAAATCTCTTCTAATTCCCTATCGGGAATTTTCCACACCCACAGCCATTCTCCAAAAGATCTCCCTTAACAATCGAAAAATCGGACTTCGCAATTTCGCGAGTCCTGTGGTCACGTGGTTTGTGTCTTCGCGATCCCTCAAAGCCTAATATGGGAAAATGCCGACTCTTTCCCACTCCTATCGGGATATCTTCTGTTGGGATTTCAACGCCTATGACATTTCAAATAACTCTCTTCACCGACCCCTGATTCCCGATATGTCGTTGCACTGAGACACGCGCGGGTCAACTCTTCAACAGTTGTACCCCATCATTATTTCAAAGTTCACAAATTCACAAATCTTGACGCATGCGTTCTCAGGACTTACCTTTTCCCAAACCCCGATATGGTACACCACTTGTCCTCCACACCAACTCCTTCGTGGCACACTCTTTTAGTCTATCGAGAAATCGCATTTCAAAGTTTCACGATTCTCGCTGCTATGGTTCCCAAGAATAATGAAACGTTGATTCCCTATGCACGTAAGGGTTGACTCTTCCACGTCATTATCCCCTCATCTCCTTTTTCGATCATCGCGAGATCGTGATTCCTGATGCAACATCTTCTTTGTCCCCGGGGTTCACAAAGTGTCGAACCCCGACTCCTCTCAGATCTTCTGACGCGTGTCCACCCTGAGATCCACGGCTAGGACTTCCTCGGTGTTTCGAGACTCGAAAGGTCTCGGGTCTCTTGACTTCTGAAACTCTGATGCCTCAATATCTCGATGCCTCTCCGGGACTTTTCTCTACTCACTAGGACTTAACCCCAGTGCAACTTCTGCCTGATCGAATGGCTGACGGGCAACCCAGCAACGATCCTACGGCTCACGATCCTCCCGAGCTTAACCTCCTGGTGTGTCAATAACCTTCTCGTTACTCTAGTGGATCTGACAACTGAAAGATTTTTTCACGAATCCCCTCCACGAGATCCTGACCGTCGATTTCTTCCTCCTTGAGGATTTCTTGAAAATAACCAAGTGTTCCTCTGTGCTCACTCGTCCTCCTGCGTGCAGCCTTGCAACACTGGTTTTAGATGCTCCATGGCAAGAACTCCCTGTGCAATCCTTCCTTAGGTTCTAAAGGTTTTATCCCTCTTGAGCTTTCTCCAGCTTCTCAGTCTCTTAGAAAAAGAGAACCCTTTTCACGCCTTCCTTGCGGCACCCTGCAAACACTTCAGGTGTTTGGGTATCTTCGACCCTATGCACACCTGCAGCAGCAGTCCTTCAAAGCTTCTGCTCATATTCACAACTGAGACTCTCCCTTAGCCTGCGCACTCCTGGCATGACTCCAGTAACCCAATTTTACTTTTGGGTGAACGAGAACAAGAGTTAAACTACCTGAGCCTCCGTCAACGCACTCCTTACGAATGGTTTTGACTACACTCCTTGCAGAACTCCTCACTCAGATAGAGAAACAATTGAAACTCATCTCTTCTTCCCCTCAGATTTCAAACTCAAACATGAAATCACATGCACAGCAATAAATAAAATGCATAATAGGAAAACAAACACTCATGAACACATCATTTAACATCAACACACAGAGAACATACACAAAACCATGGATTTGAATCAACTTCTTATATTAATTCAAGATCTATACATGGATGTTCTTCTACAGCTCTCTGTGATTCTCCTGTGCTCTTCCTACTTCAATAATCATGCCAATGCTACAATGTACAATGAGGGTGTCTATATCTGTTTTCCCTCCTTCTTTCTAAAACTGTCTAATCTATGAAATCAAGTTTATCTACCTACATTAACTAGTTTAAATGCCTCCTATCTACTAAGGACGAGAGCGAATCGCTCAAGGTCCAATACAATACAAAGGTACTCCTTCATAAATGGCTTCATTAAAGATTTGGCGCATCAACTTCAAAAAGTTTTTCAAGCAATTTATCATGTGCTCAAAAAAATACGTTGTGCTTGCTCCACGCTCGCTTGATATTTGTGATGCTCCTGCATTATACTCCCTCACTTGAAAAATTTCATGGTCTCATGTCCATGAGCTCCTGCATGGTATATCCATGCTTCTTTATCTCTACTTTTTTCTCCCAGCTGGCATCTTCCACTGGATGGCCCTTCCATTTGACCAGATACTCATAGTATTCTTTCCTCCTGGTCTTCTTACTGACTCTCTTGTCCAATATGTTCTCCATCTGCGACTTCCCTGTAATCGGCATCTGCTTTTTCCACTGAACCCCTAGATGTTCACCTTTTGTTTCTGCTTCCTCAGATTTATATGGATATAAATCTGCGACATTGAATATCGAAGATATTTCGATCCCATCTGGTAACTCGATCTCATAATCATTTTCCCCCAATTTCTTCAAGACCTTACATGCCCGATTTTCTTCATTTTCAATTTATTGTATGTTCCTCTTGGGAACCTTTCTCTTCTCAAGTGCGCTAGAATCAAGTCACCAACCTCAAATTGAAGTTGTCTTCGATGTTGATCTGCTCTTCACTTATACTCCTGACTTGAATTCTGCAGTCGCTCCTTCACCCGACTGTGAATTTCTTTCATCACCTCTGCGAACTCTTCGGCACTTGCACTCCTAGTCACAGTCTGTTTCGAATCCCTTAATTCAGAAAATCCTCTCGGCTGCATGCCATACACAATCTGAAATGGACTTTGGCCTGTGCTCCTGTTTACTGAGTCATTATATGCAAACTCTGCTTGCGGAAATATACTATCCCACTGGTTGTGGTGCTCTGTCACCAAGCTTCTCAGCAAGTCTCCCAGACTTTTGTTCACCACTTATGTTTGCCCATCCATATGAGGATGATAGGCAGAACTAAACATCAAGTTAGTCCCCATCTTCTTCCACACTGTCCTCCAGAAATGTCCCACGAACTTTGTATCTCTGTCCGAAACTATACTTCTAGGTAAGCCGTGAAGTCGAATGACCTCTTTGAAAAACAGATTTGCGATGTGAGTCGCATCATTGGTTTTCTAGCATAGGATAAATGTGTCATCTTGGAAAACCTATCCACTACCACAAAGACTAAATCAAATCCTCTTTGCGTCCTTGGAAATCCCAATACGAAATCCATGTTGATTTCATCCCACGGCCTCTCGGGTATGGGTAATGGTTGATAGAATCCTACATTCTGCTTTCTTCCCTTTGAATGATGGCAAATTATGCATTTGTTTACAAACTGCTTGACCTCTGACCACATCCCTGGCCAAAAGTATGACTCGCTCAGCTTTGCAAATGTCTTGTCGTGACCAAAATGCCCTTCCAAGCCTCCGTTGTGTTTCTCCTTTAACAGATTCTCCCTCATGGAGCAATTTGGAATACACAATTGATTTCCCTTGAACAAAAATCCTTCCTGGATCATGTACTCTATCCATTGGCTTCTATATCTAAGAAATGGGTTCTCAGCTGCTTCGTACGCTTTTTTAAAATCCTGATCATCTGCATACATGTCCCTGAGATCATCAAAACCCAATGTTTTGACTTTGAATTCCTGCAACAGCAAACACTTCCTGCTCAAAGCATCAGCAACTTTGTTAGCAGTACCAGAAATATGCTTAATCGCAAATGTGAAATTCTACATATACTCAACCCATTTGGCATGTTTCCGATTCAACTTCTCCTGTTGAGTCACAAACTGCAATGCATGATTGTCACTGTACAACACAAACTCTTTGGGTATCAAGTAATGCCTCCATTTCTTCAATGCTTGAATGATGGCATAAAATTCCTTATCATATGTGGAGTACTTCAATTTCACCTCATTCAGCTTCTCGCTGAAGTACGCTATCAGCCTGTCTTCTTGACTCAAGACTTCCCCGATTGCAATTCCACTTGCATCGTATTTCACTTGAAATGTTTTCTGAAAATCCGGCAACCCCAAAACTGGTTGTTCCGTAATCTTCCTTTTCAACAATTTGAAGCTCTTCTCAGCCTCATCAGTCCAGTGAAAATATTTATGTATTTTCTTGATTGTATCCATCATCGCTGCGCTAATCCCACTGAAATTTCTGATGAACTTCTGGTAGAAACTAGCCAGTCCATGAAAACTCCTCACCTCAAAAATATTTCTTGGTGATGGCCAATGTTTAATTACCTCCACCTTATCTGTATCCATCTTCAAATCATTCGTCAAAATAACAAACCCCAAATAAATGAGTTATGTCTTCATGAATGAGGACTTCTTCATATTTATCAATAGCTTCTCCTGCTGCAATTTCTGCATCAATGTAGCCAAATGCTTCAAATGCTCCACTACTGTTTTGCTGAAAACTAGTATGTCATCCAAATACACGATGACAAATTTCCTGATGAACTCCTTCAAAACTTTGTTCATCAACCTCATGAAGGTACTTGGCGCATTTGTTAAGCCAAACGACATAACAAGCCATTCATACAAACCTTCGGTTGTCTTGAATTTTGTTTTCCATTCATCACCTTCTCTCATGCAAATTTGGTGATATCCACTTTTCAAGTCAATCTTTGAAAAATACTTTTCTCCGCTCAAGCAATCCATCAGATCATCCATTCTCGACAATGGAAATCTATACATGATGGTTATCTTATTAATCACCCTTGAATTAGTACACATCCTCCAGCCTCTGCCTTTCTTCAGACTGAGCACTGTTGGAACAGCACATGGACTCAAGATTTCCCTGACCAAACCTTTGTCCAACAAATCCTGGACTTTCTTCCTAACCTCTTCATTTTTTTTTGGCGTCAACCTGTACGCGGATTTATTCGGCAAACTAGCTACTGGTATGAGGTCTATATGATGACTCACACTCCTCATCAGTGGCAATGAACGAGGTAATTCGTCCACCACGATGTCAGCGAACTCTTCCAGTAGTTCCTGAATTTATCCTGGCAAATCCTCTACTCTCATGCTAGTCAAAATGATCCTTGGTTTCCTGACCACAAAAAATTGTGGATCTTCTTTCTTCTTCACCTCCATAAGAAGCTCCTTCCCACTCATGAGGAGTACAGTATTTCTCCCTTTTGGTTTTACCTCCTTATCTTTTATTGGAAGCAACATGTGTGTCCTCCCATTCTTCTCTAGAGTATATGTATTCATATTCCCATCATGAATTACGTTCCTGTCATATTGCCATGGTCTGCCCAACAATAAATGACAGACATCCATAGGAATAACATCACAGAGTATTTTATCATTATACCCTCCTACTTTGAATTCAACTAAACACTGTTTAGTGACATTTACCTGATGTCCCTTCTATAGCCATGAAACTTTGTATGGACTCGGGTGATTATTCGTCTCCAGCTCCATATTCTCTACCATATCGGTTGAAACGAGATTATCTGTGCTACTGCTGTCCATGATAACCTTGCATACCTTGTCCTTGGTTTTGCAAGCAGTTCTGAAAAGTCTGTTTCTTTGAGTTGAGTCCTCCACCTCCTTCTCGGGTGTTAAGAGAACCTTACACATCATCAATGACCTTCCGCCTCCTGCATCTTCCGCTTCAACATCTTGCCTCTGTGCTTCAGTGATGTGAGCTTCTCCAATGTCCTTCTTTTTCTCTGGACACTCGTAAGACTTGTGCCCATTTTTCCCGCACGTGAAGCGTGTGATTACTCCACCTCTTCCTCTTCCTCTAGTACGTGGAAAAGTGTTTGCGTCAGCATAATATCCTCTCTGTTCATTATGCTGCCCTCTTTTCTCAACATATGGTCCTCTCTGTGAGGTCCCACCTCTCTCAACTTTACCCTGAGGTTTCTTCCATTCCTCTTTGGGCTTCTGGTTTTTTTCCTGGGCAACTGACTTGCCTCTAGGCTGACTTCTGTCTCAGCCCCTTTGTCCTTTCTTTCGGCTCAGCTTCCCCTCATCTTTCAGAGCCATCTGATAAGCATCTTCCACCGTTTGGATGGTCACCATGCTCATCTCATCCTGGATATCATATCTCAGGCCATTCATATATCTGGCGACTTTCTCATCATCGCTCTTCCGATGACCTGCTCTGATGTTCAATCGATAGAATTCCTCCATGTATTCTTTTACTGTCATCAGCTTCTGTCTCAGGTTCTGCATCCTCCTGAACAGAGTGATTTGATAATCTCTTGGGATGAAATTTTCCTTCATCTTTGCAACCATTCGATCCCAACTTTTAATTTTCTGCTTTCCCTTGCAGCGTCTATCTACTTGTAGTTCGTCCCACCATAATGTTGTTCGTCCCTTCAATCTTGTGACATCATGCCTGACTTTCTTATCCTCTTCGACATCTTCATAATCGAAGTATGTATCCAGAGCTCTAATCCAATCTAGAAGCTCTTCCGCATCTAGATTTCCCTCATAAACTGGAATGTCCATCTTCATTTTTGCACCCATCCGTTCAATAGCTTTGATTAGACGTTCATTTGTTGAATCCTCGGCTGCAAATTCTTCCCCATGTTCAGCTTCAACTTCACCCTCTGAATCACTAAGATCCCCCGCATTGGCTGTGCATCTTTGCGTTGTCTCCATATCTTCGAGTCTAGCTCGTAGATCACATATCTCTCTTTCCATTTCTGGATTTTGCGCTTGTCTGCCCCTTCTCCTCGGGTTTTCTCTTTCCTCTGGATCGGGTGACTGTCTATCCTGTCTCCTTGGTAGCATGGTGAATTTCCTTCTTCTCTGCTACAGAAAGCAAAGAAATTTTCTTTCTCTGATACCACTTGATGTAGGCGCGCCCTCAGGCACATTCGCTCATAGGACCTCCTCCTTCCTCAGCCCAAAGAACTGAAAAGATCTTCTAATTCCCTATCGGGAATTTTCCACACCCACAGTCGTTCTCCAAAAGATCTCCCTTAAAGATTGGGAAATTGGACTTCACAGTTTCGCGAGTCCTGTGGTCACATGGTTTGTGTCTTCACAATCCCTCAAAGCCTGATATGGGAAAACACCGACTCTTTCCCACTCTTATCGGGATCTCTTTTGTCGGGATTTCAGCGCCTGCAACATTTCAAATAACTCGCTTCACAGACCCCCGATTCCCGATATGTCATTGCGCTGACACACACGCAAGTCAACCATTCAACAGCTGTACCCCATCATTATTTCGGAGTTCGTGAATTCGCAAATCTTGACACATGCATTCTCGGGACTTACCTTTTCCCAAACCCCGATACAGTACACCACCTGTCCTCCACGCCGACTCCTCCATGGCCCACTCTTTTATCCTATCGGGAAATCGCGTTTCGAAGTTTCACGATTCCCACTGCTATGGTTCCCAAGAATCATGAAACACTGATTCTCGATGCACGTAAGGGTTGACTCTTCCACATCACTATCCCCTCGTCACCTTTTCGAGCATCACGAGATCACGATTCCCGATGCAACATTTTCTTTGTCCCCGAGGTTCATGAAGTGTCGAACCCCGACTCCTCTCAGATCTTCTGACGCGTGTCCACCTTGAGATCCATGGCTAGGACTTCCTCGGTGTTTCGAGACTTGAAAGGTCTCGAGTCTCTTGACTTATGAAACCCCGATGCCTCAATATCCCGATGCCTCTCCAGGACTTTCCTCTGCTCACTAGGACTTAACTCCAGTACAACTTCTGCCTGATTGAATGGCTGACAGGAAACCCAGCAACCATCCTACGTCTCACGATCCTCCCGAGCTTAACCTCCTGGTGTGGCCGTAACCTTCTTGTTACTCTAGTGGATCTGATGGCTGGCGGATTTTTTCATGAATCCCCTCCACGAGATCCTAACCGTCGATTTCTTCCTCCTTGAGGATTTCTTGAAAATAACCAAGTGTTCCTCGGCGCTCACTCGTCCTCCTACGTGCATCCCTGCAACACTAGTTTTAGATGCTCCACGGCACAAACTCCCTGTGCAATCCTTCCTTAGGTTCTGAAGGTTTTATCCCTCTTGAGCTTTCTCCAGCTTCTCAGTCTCTTAGAAAAAGAGAACCCTTTTCACGCCTTCCTTGCGGCACCCTGCAAACACTTCAGGTGTTTGGGTTTCTTCGACCCTACGCACACTTGCAGTAGCAGTCCTTCAAAGCCTCTGCTCAAATTCACAACTGAGACTCTCCCTTATCCTGCGCACTCCTGGCATGGCTCTAGTAACCCAATTTTACTTCTGGGTGAATGAGAACAAGATTTAAACTACTTGAGACTTCGTCAATGCACTCCTTGCGGATGGTTTCGACTGCACTCCTTGCAGGAATCCTCACTCAAATAGAGAAACAATTGAAACTCATCTCTTCTTCCCCTCAGATTTCAAACTCAAACATGAAATCACATACAAAGCAATAGAGAAAATGCATAACAGGAAAACAAACACTCGTGAGCACATCATTTAACATCAACACATAGAGAACAGAGACAAAACCATGGATTTGAATCAACTTCTTATATTAATTCAAGATCTATACATGGATGTTCTTCTACAGCTCTCTGTGATTCTCCTATGCTCTTCCTGCTTCAATAATCATGCCAATGCTACAATGTAAAATGAGGGTGTCTATATATGTTTTCCCTCCTTCTTTCTAAAACTGTCTAATCTATGAATTCAAGTCTATCTACCTGCGTTAACTAGTTTAAATGCATCCTATCTACTAAGGATGAGATCGAATTGCTCAAGGTCCAATACAATATACAAAGGCGCTCCATAAATGGCTTCATTAAATATTTGGTGCATCAACTTCAAAAAAAATTTCAAGCAATTTATCATGTGCTCAAAAAAATACATTGTGCTTACTCCACGCTCGCTTGATATTTGTGATGCTCCTGCATTAATATTTACTCTGAAGTTTGGGACTTTAGAGGATTTCCCTGATGAAACATCGCACAACCCCTGGAATGTCAAAAATTAGAACATTGGTTAATTTGCGGACACACGTCCCTGGAAATTGGACTGTCCGGATTGGTTCCAAACTTTGAGACTTTGGAGGATCTCCCTGCAGAAACACTGCACAACCTCCAGACTATTGTAACTCTGGATCCGACGATTGTGAGGGGTCTGTCCCTTCCCAATAAAATCCAACAACCCAAATTTAATTTTTGTGGTTTCAAACCCATGGTTACTGCAGTATCCTTTCTCTGCTAACTCTATCGAACCACTATACCTCATGAGCTTTCCAATACCACCCATGAGCTCTCTCATCGCAGCTCTGGCACTCTGTACATCAATTCGTTGTGGAATTTTGACTCCAAATTCCACATTCATTGACCAACCAGGTTTAGTTTTGAAACCATGGGATATGATACCAATTTGTAGCTCCCCTGACCATAGAGGTTGAGGACACGCTACCACCATACTATTGTGTTCGATCTCTTTTTCATCTGCTAGGAAATGTCACTTGAACTAAAAAATTCTTACTCTGTTTATGATGGTCAGAATTGTCCATGCCCAGGTATAGACCCAATGGGATATGGAATATAGAGCTCTTTGTGGAAAATCATACAGATAAATTCAAAAATAAAATTATTTCTACTAATAAACAATTTCATGTGGAAATCACAACCAGTTTCTACAAACATCTCACACATGCAACATTATAATTATCAAGACATGCACATGATACACAACATAAAAATTAAAATAGAAATGGTATTATCTTTTTATGAAGGTCACCAACTATGTGAAAACCTTCCGTGAACCTCCCAAAATTAGACCATGCTTCTCATTACTCTCAGCAATGGGTCACCCCCGAGATGGAAATAAACTCCACCCGGGTAAAGGGAATCCTAGGCTAGGCTGAGGTTACAAATTCTCTAGGAAATATTTTGTCCCAGGGAGTCCACTCATGTCCACATCTTATAGTCCCTCATTCCCCACATACATGTCCCACCCCAGGGAGTGTGACCCTTATCTACTTGGCAGTCCTTCGACTGCTCCACTCCCCTTCCATGGCTTCAACAACAGGTCAGATAGGAAGTCTCAGATCACTACAACTGTCATGAGGCTCCCTCTGGGAAAATCACTTTCCCAACAACTTCTATCACCTGGAGAGAGTTTCTCACAGACATGACAAACTTCTTCTTCTATCCAAGGGCCTGCAAATCCGCCTCTTCAATTCCATAGGCCTGACAACCTGCTTCTTCAGTATAGATCCTAGACTAATCCAGTCTGGGTAATCAAAACAATGAATCGAGTATGGATATGGTAAGGATAGTAAACCACACTAGTATAGAGAAAAATGTGGGCAACAACAAAAATTGGCTAAGGGCGATCGGGCTCAGGCACAAAACAAACATTATATGCTGCACAAAGAAGTACGAGTTAAATTCATGGGTTGCAGGTTACATAGATTGCATGAAAATTGCAGAGGTCAATGCTGGAGGTAGTGGATGTCGCGTGAATGCTCAGTGTGAGTGCGTGAGTGCATGCCTTCAGTGCATGGAAATAAAATGGTTGAATAACCCCCACAACGACTAATTCCCCCACATAAAGTTGCATGTGTCAATATTGACACATGGCTCTCTTGGGATCTCATTCTTCCCCACTTGGAGTTCATTCTTTTCCCAAAGGAACTTAGGATAACACGGTTTATATCCCAAAATTTAGTATTTAGGAAAATATATTATAATATTCCCTTAGGTTTAAGCTCTCAAGGTTAGCCATTTTTCCTATCCTCTTAGCCCCTTTCCCTTTCCCTTCCCAATGGAGCTTAGTCCCCCATAACTCTTTCTTCATGGTCTATCTATACACAACGATGTATTTTTATTAATGATATGCATAATTATATATACAAAAGTAGGCTCACTAGCCTTAGCATCTAAGCTCTCCTACCTAATATTCACATAAGCCTCCCATATTATAAACACTTGGCTCACCATCCTACAAGGACAATTACAATTCAGCAGGGGCTCGGCCTTGGGGTATTACATGGCATCTCTACGAGAGATTCAAATATAAATAAATAGTATCCATAGTGAAATATGGCATACCTAAATATTCTTCATCAAGTCAACAAATTCATTCACCATTTGATTTTGATAGTCCAATGGGAAATGATAGATATTTAAAGGAGCTTGGTGCCACATTTCAATGCATTTCTCCAAAATATTCACTAGAAAAGCTCAATGTTGCAAGAAGATTTTTAGATGAATACCAATTTCTAAACAAATGTTTTCTTTGGAGTCAAAATTTCAACCATTAAATGGAAAATAAGACAATGGATATAAGTTTTAGGAATGGTAAATATGGATGGTTGGCACCTTGCAATTTTGGAATCTTTAGACTCGTGGGTAGTTTTAGTTTTGGCTCACTATGAGAATACTAAGATAATTGACAGTTTTCGGGTCACTGTGCTCACAAGTAGATTACAAATTATGTATAGTTTATGTGGTTATTTTGAATGGGCAGTTTCGGGTCCATTATGCTCATTCCAAATTCTTGTTATTGGTTTGATATCAAGAGTGCTTGATGGGTAGTTCTATAACTAGTGTGAAGTCATACATAGTTGATGGACATGTTTTGTATTGTTGGAAGCATTGGTAGTTGAATGGAAACTTTGGGTTTCTTGTGTTCATACATTCATTTATGGTTGTGGCATTCACAAAACATGCAAGCTGAGTATAGTTAAAATCCACATAGTCTACAAGAAAACATAATGTTAAGTTAAACCTACTAACTATGAAATACCTTGGAAGCTTATTTCATGAGAAAAATTATGACTTGTAAAACAATGTGGATAAAATTTCAAATTTCAACAACTCAAGTTTTGCAACAAAATTACATACTATAGATGTAAGCATAGTTGAAAATTTGTTGAATTTAAAATTGAAATTGAGTTTGCATACTATACATAGTATAGATGTATGCATACTATAAATGTATGCATAGTTGAAATTGAGTTTGCATATGGTTGGTGCACTTGGGAAGGTTATTCCTACTACTTTTCATATTATTGTTGGACTGTTGTCTCAAATGCATGGACTCATTTCTTCATTTGGGGACATCATCCTTCTTTGTGGTTATTTGTTGCAACTTTGTTAGCTTCACTACAATGGAAGGCATTTTCAATGTTCTATTGAGTTTGTTTGTATCTTATTTTCAACGCAAAATAGGGAGTTGGTTGTTTCTCTTTCCAACTAAACCATCAATACCCATGAAATTGAGTGTTTTTTTTCAAAATCTCAAAAATTTGCGTGTTGTTGCATTTTATTGAAAAATTTATGTACAGTTTGTGTCCTTTTAGTTAATAATTATTTTTCCTCTATTTGAGGCTTCAAATCTTCTTAGGAGGATACAACTGTGGGAAGATTTATAGATGCTACAACTTTTCTCACAGGCATGTGGGTAGAGTTTCCATGTAGTTGCCACATGACAACTCTGACCATAGGCTTGTGAGCAGATTTGTCTTTCTATGTTCCTAAATGACCACAATATAAGAGGATTGTTCCTATCTAATACGTGTGAGGCATATTTACATGTCACACTCATTAGAGAGGCACAATCCTCTTATATGGTGGTCATATATGCACATAAAAAGGAAAGGTTACATATATGCCTTTCTATTTTCTTAAAGGACCACCATATAAGAGGAATGTGCCTCTCTAATGAGTGTGACACATAAAAATTCCTCACACTCATTAGAGAGGCACAATCCTCTTATATGGTGGTCATTTAGGCACATATAAAGGTAACGCTTCCCACAGGCTCGTGGGAAGAGACCCAATTTATCATTGATAATATCTTGATATGTGTGTGAGGATGTGAGAAATTGTGCATTCTTGCGGATGTTCTAAGAAAATGGGATATGGCCAAACCACAACATGTATCATGAACTTATTCATTACAAATATTTTTAGAGTTTATTAGAGGAATGGAAGTTAATTATTGGTGTTCTCCACATGTTCTACATGCATGTTGTATGGAGGTTATTGATGTTGTATGAAGGTTATACATTGTGGGGATAATGGTGGAAATGACTAGTGGAATGTTTTCGAGTGAATATAAATGATATTTGGTGTTTTTGATGATGTACTTACATGTCTTGTTGTTGTAATAGTTTATTATTTCCCTAAAAAACAAAAACAAAAACAAAAAAAACACTATAATATTGGAGGTTCAAGATTATTACATCACAAAGTTGTTTATGTCACTTGTAAGTTGTATTATTATGTTCGTGCGATTTCCTCAAGATGTTTCATCACAAACCTTATGACACTCGCAAATTGTTTCTCTCATTTGGAATGTTATAGAACGTACAACCAAACAAGTATTTTTCAGATCTATTTTCGTCGTGTGAGGGAAGTTCAACTAGAATACATGAGAGTGAGATATCTAGTAGTGCTAATAGACACAGATCAATTAGAGGTGAGAATATCATAATACAATTCCATAGACGCATGGAATTCTTTCTTTCTAAAGGGGGGTCATGTTCTTATGATGATGAGAGCATAGACGACATCGAGGTGCCCTTGAGGTACAATCATCTAGTGAAATGATGGGTACCAAAGTATCTTCCTCAAATAAAAATTGATTTTGTGTCAACAAAAGGATATACCGCATTGCTCCATCACCATTACATGGTTTGAGGTTATTTTCCATGGATGACATAAAGGTATGTTACGAAAGAATAACTAAATTGATGGAGTATGTGGGACCCTATTACATCTACAAATATTGGATATGGCTAGTCCAATATACAAAAAGTATGTAAAGATATGGTGTGGCTAAAAATTATATACAAGTAAAAGTCAAAGATAAAAAATAAAGGAGCGCCTATTTATATTGATGGAAGGCCAAAAGCAGCGGGGAATATTGCGGGGTTTATAAAACCATAAATAATAAACCCAATTGCATATTTGAGGGTCATGAAGGAAACCATGTATTCGTATGTGCAATAAAATCAATAGTTGCAGGGGAAGAGTTTTTGATTGATTACAATTTGGATTGAGTAGATATAGACGTTGTTATTATGAGGGCAATACGTATATTATTTTACCTAACCTGTAAGCGATGACTCTGATATTTTATGATTATCATTTACTAATAGAGACAATAAACATCTAATAGAGATAAGAAACATACATTGTCTTCAATATGATCCTCTAAACTAGAACTAAAAAAACATATGGGAATACATTTAATGATAATATCAATCATTTCTTTGTGACCACACTAGGATCACTCCCAAAACTTGTAAATATTTTTGATGTTATGTTTTTTACAAGTAAATCATCCACCAAAATCGTGTTATGTAACTTTATTTTTGCATACATTTTATTTTCTTCAACTTTTTCTACTTCTTATATTGACATTGCTTTATTGAAAACACCATTGTCCCAGGGTGACAAGGGGAAGGAAACAACCTTAGAGAAACCCATAGATTATATAGAGGGAGATCTTACTGATGAATTTTTTTTCCTCCCCTAACCCAATCCAAACAATAAAGAATCTTATGAGAAAATCAAACATTGAACTTGCTTCCTTGATTGAGATTCAACCACATACACATGAGATAAAGGAAATAATTAAAGCCTTGATGAAAAAAATTAAAATCTATGGGGTAGAAAGATGTTTATTTATCCCATTTATTTATTTTGGATTTTAATTTCTATACTCTTACATGTCCTTTATAAAAAACTCTTTATTTTTATAGGAGTTTTTGTAGGAATTTGATCCCCATGATTATGTTATGGAGGTCGATGTTGGTACCAAAATTATTTTTACACTGACATAGCATCATACTGAAATTCCAGTCACTCATAACGTTATACCCTCTAGGTTAGATGTGAGTACTACACCCGGCCCTGACGAGCACATGCCAGAATGTGCACGGGATAATGTTGATGCAGAGAAAGGCTTTGCACATTTTGAAGCATGCTTTCCTGGATCTTCCCATGTCACTAGCACGAGAACACTAAAGATTACCATTTTGGTAAATGATGAGTTGATCCCTATGAAAATAGAAAAGCTTCCAGGTATGTAATATGCATTTTAATTATTATGTACAATCTAATTGAAATTTACGTATAATGTGTAATTCTTTTAAACTAATAATAATTTCATTTTGCAGGAAATGACACATTTTATAAATGAATGAATGACCTGAAATTGGATATATTTGGTCCCACTATATGCACAAGTTGGAATTCACAAAGTTCCAAGTTAAAAGATGATCTCATTAACAAGTTGGTTTCCCTATTCGGTGAGGGCTCCTTTAGTAAATCTGGAGTCTCCTCAAAAGCAAGTGCATATTTAAAATATCTACGGGACAAATATAGGGTTCATTTGAAAAATAAACCTAAGTATGAGAATCCCCAAATTATTCTTGAGAGAGAGTGGAAGGCCCTACAAGAATATGCAAAGGAGAAGATTCTCTGAAAAGAAAGAAAGACACCACCCGACTCAGAAAGGTATGTGACACTTATAATATTGTAATTATGATGATTTATTGTATTTTCGACATCTAATTATGTATTTAAAACTTTTCAATATAGGATCCTAGACACATCCAAATCCACCAAGGCCAGAATTGAAAAACATGGGCAACATAAACTTGGCCTGGGTGGTTACTCGAAACTGTTTGTACGAATTGTAAGTATAAAAAAATCAATTGCATACAAATAATATATTGTTAACCATTTTAATTTAATTGTAGAGAAGAAGTAAAGTTAATGTTCTTATGCAAATTTTCATGGCATGGAGTTCAAAGAAACTCCAACACATGAATACCTCAGGGTTTCTTTCAAGCATGAATTTCAAGGCATGGTTGAATGTAGACAAATCTTGGAGGAAACATAACCTTCCAACACTAAAACCCACCGATAGGTAAATAAAATCAACGAACATTATTTATAATTAATTACTTATACAATCTATTGATTATTATTTTCGGCCATAAATTCATGTGTTTGATTGTTTTAAGTAGGAAACAAACAAAGAAACAAGTGTCCCCACTAGCAAAACACAACCTAGTGATTATAGAATGCCACCCAATGAAGGTGGTGTACAACTCCATACTGGAGGTATTTCATGTGCTATAAAAAATGTTGTATGGATTACAAAATAAAAAATATTTAATTGCAAATGGTGTATTAATTATAACCTTTCTTGTTTCAACTCTAGAGCATCTAGAGGATGCGGCTAGAAAAAAAGATGAACATATGGACACATATGAAACTACTTCACTTGCCTCCACTAATCAAGCAGGTAAATAATACTCTAATGCTCTTTTTATTAATGAAATAGGTGTAATAATAATAACAAAAAATATCAATTTAACATTTTTTTCTTATTCCAGCTGATAATTTGTGCCCTCCCTTGCAGCAGCCTTCCCATCGTGAGTACATGAGCAGGTCATCAACAATACATGTAGACACCAAAAAAACTAAAGGGTGAGAAGGCAATGATGACCTATTTTTTGAATTCATTTCAAGCAAAAGAAAAGAAAAAAAGAAATGATTGTACTTAGAAACATCATGTACCATATTGTGAAAACATATTTTTTATGATTAAATTTATTGAGATGAAATATTTTGTGTCTATGATTAATTAATGAGTGAATGCATGTGATATGTTAATGAATGATTGCTATATGTTTCTTTATCCACAAAACCACGTATGTTTCTTTATGAATTTGTTATTTTTCTAGTGTCTATGCATGAATCTTAATGTGTTTCTTTCAACTATTTTCTAGTAGATAGAATGGGTATTGTGGAATTGAGAGTGATGTTGGGGGGGGAGGTGGCCATAAGATATTCCACCTTCACGTGGTTGGCCATGTTTAGCAGAGAATAAATTAGGATTTGGATAGTCTTGGAGCAAACCTCCCTCGATCCAACAGAGAAACAAAAAAGTCAATGTTGACTTTGTTGTTTCTTGGTCAAATCGAGGGAGCTTTGCTCCAATATTAGACTACTCCAATAAATTATTCTCAAAACCAAGAGGAGCTCATTCAAGTATTCATGGAGTCAAGTATTTTTAATTATTATTTGTTCATAAAAATGTTTCTTAATTTATTTTATTACTTTGTTTATTCTTTAAGTGTTGGCTTAATTATTATAACAACTATTGCAAAAGATCTATTGGAGCAACATTAAACGAATATCATATGAGGACAACCATATAATATCCATGTATTTGAGTTGTTATTTCATTTCTAATTGAAATTGATTTGTATGATTGACATGATGATTTATATTGTGATTTTGGTTCTTCCCACTCACATATGATTGGAATGATGATTTATATTGTGTTGTTGTTACCTTGATTTTGATAGTGGTTACTTTCTATGTGGTTTCTAAGGCCTTAGGAAGGTGTGGAAGTACCTCCTCAAAACATGTGGATAAATCTTCTCCTACCTCCATTGCAACTTCATGAATTTTTTGTAAAAATTTTAGGGATTTAATCTTGTTTCTTTAACTTAACTAGTGAAATAGTTATCTAGCCCATTTGGTTAGATAAAAGTGTGGTGGTTTATGTTCCTTGTTTTCTCCGTTGACTCTAATTTGTTGTAGAATAATCATGAAAAAGTGATTAAAAATATTAGCATCTTCTAATATGAGGTAGATGCAGGTACTACCCCATGACATGTGTCATCTCCTTTATACATTATTCTTATTATTAATCCATTACAAAAATTGAAATATCATCTACCTAGGTTTTCAGGGAATGGGTAAATTCTATTAACGAAGATCTAGTTGCATTCTTTGAACTGTGCAATAATATCGGTGCTCATGATAATGACTCGTGTAAGAGACTATGTGTAAATTATTTGGAAGGTAGGGATATTCATAGGTTTTTTATATTCCCAATAAGATATTTTCAACCTAGTTTGAATAAATCTATTGGTTTAAGTCTACTTTTGGAAAAATGGAAAACCCTACCGACCACATGAGAAATTTTAAGAATTTGTCTTTTAATGATGGTGAGACCATCAAATCCTTTAACCTTAGGTTTATGAAACTTTTTAATAATATTCCCAAAGTTATTATACCCATTTGAAAAGTTTTTGTTTCTCATAATGATAATAACATACCCCTTCCTTATCGTCATCAGTTAGAAGAGAATGGTATAAAATGTCTAGGCTCTATTATGCAAACTTGTTTGGAATTTGAGGAGCATAACCTTAGAATAGGTTTATTCTTTGGCAATTTTGGTCCCAAAACTAACATGTTTGTCATGTTACAAATGATGTAGCATATGCATAATTATATTATCTAATTTGAGCACAAACTAACTTTAGATCCTAAAATTGCTTCAAATTCTACCTTTAGGATATTGGCAAGCCCAAATCCTACTAAGTCCGAAGAATATTTTTCTCATCATTGGTGTAATTTATATGTTGAAGCTCATGATGCAATGACTTTTGAACCTTTTATGGTTGCTAGAGAAATGGGAAAAGGTAAAAATCTCCCCATATTGTAGTTGTCATCAAAGAATAAGAACAATATGATGAATATACATTACAATGACTAGAAAACAGACAATCCAAAATCACTTTAGACCCAAATATGTGTAAAATCCTAGTCAAGGAAATGTTGGAAAGAACAAAAGTAAAGAAAATAATAAACTTATAATGAAAATTTGCATATTCATTTTTTATTGATGGAGGTTCATGTCCCAACATCATGTCCAAAGTAATAGTGGAACAACATGCTCACACTTGCATGAGAAAAGCCAAGAATACACTTACTTTTAATAAGTTCAACCTACCATTTGGAAAATCAAGGACCTCACTATGGTTATGTATTCTCACCCGGAAATCTAGACCACCTACAATTTCTTAGTGATTGATATGGAAGTAGGAAGCGCCTCTTCTTTTCGTCAAGTAGTTGTTGTCCTAATTTTTTCTGCAAGAAAGAAGGAAAAATTGCCTTGCCAAAAATCAAGAATTTTATCTTCAAATTGTGGTTACTAAGATTGCACGAGGTAAGTATTTATCTCTTATTTTGGCTAAAAATGTTCATGATAAAAATCCTAATGGCCAAGAGGATTAGGATTCATTGCTTTTTGTTTTTTAAATGGAATGTTTTGATATTGACTATGATACAACTGTTGACCCTTGGTACTTGGACATCATCTTGTACTTGTGAAACAAACAATGCCCTTACCATTTGCAGGCTAATGAAAAGAGGAGACTAAGGTTAGAAAGTAATAAGTATGCTATGTATAAGAATTGGTTGGTCCATAGACATGTTGATGGTATGTTTCTTTGATGTGTTGGTAAGTCCCAAGCCAAATATATACTATAGAAATTTCATGATGGTGTTCATTTGCAATTCCATACTAGTGGGAATTTACCTGCTAAATCTAATGTGCATAAAATTATGTGTTATGGTTTCTATGAGCCCACCTTGTTTCACAATTATTCTTTCATGTTTGTGAGATCATGTGATTGTTTCCAATGAGTAAGTGACAAGCATAAGTGTTTAGGTGTGCCCCTGAACCTAGTGAGAAATTAGTTTCCCTTTACCAAGTGGGGGATAGACTCTATAGGACCCATTTCCCTACACTTTTCTATTGGTCACATTTTTTCCTTACTACAATTGACTATTTCACGAAGTGGCCCAAAGTTTTCTCGTTAATGAATGCTAAGGCATAACATGTTATATCCTTTCTACAAGAACATATATTTTCCTTCTTTGGTCTACCTCTCAAAATTGTTAGTGATAATGGTGGTGCCTTTGTATCTAGAGAGGTTTTGGGTCTTTTCCATAAGAAATTGGGAAAAAACCCAAATTTCCATAAGAAGTTGCTAAATACGTTTTTTTGAAAAACCAAGATGATGTTGATAATAACAACTTAGTTTAAAATGGCATATGATTTCTCCAATGAACAAGATCATTCCATATGGTTTAGTATGTACCATCAGTCAACAATATAGCCTCCAAAAACCATATGTATTTAACTCTCTCAGAGGAATAGAGAGCATAGATTAGGCTAACATATAACTGATTTAAAATCAATTATTTTACTCTTATTCTTATGAACCAATTTTTCCCTTTCAGACTTTTTATAAAACCTCTCCAGGATACACTTTACCTCGCACTGAGAAAAAATGGTAAGGTTGTAATAATGAGGAGTGATATCTATTAGCTTGTTACAATGAGGTGAAATTGTAGGACATAAATGGCATTAGTTACAAAAGTAAGATCAACCCACAAAAAAAGAAGGAGATAGTATGCACTTACCACTCTCCTTGAACATCAATGATGATACAAATGAAATTACTACTTGTCAAAATATACTCATTGTATAGAACCCATTATGGCTTGTGATCAACACAGGTTGAAGGATGCAACTTAACATTCTATGTATTGTAAATTAAGATAAGCAGTCATAACACATATAACAAAATAAATGAAAACATACATCAGAACATCTGCATATGATAGAAGAAAACAAAATTCACACTTGAAATTAACTTCATAAGATCATGTCAATCAAATATTTTTTTCACACCTAGTTATATTTTAATGTGAGATATTGTCCACTCTGCTCTCAATGAGCCACCTACATGAAATAGCCTACAAACATTTCCTTCCTTAAATTAAGATAGTACTCATGAATTTTAAAACCAATTCTACACAAATTGATCTTGTATCTTTTCATGATGTGAACTCATTGTTGTTTCACATTGTCAACAACTTTGAGAGCCCTTGTATTTATAAAAAAAAATTATCACCAATTTGGATATTCATATGAAAAAATAGCACAAGAAAATGTTGGAATCAACCAAAAATAATACAAAAAACATTTAATGTATGCATGATCATGATCCAAGTCATATTTCGACCAATACAAAATTTTTTGGTAGGGGAGAAGGGTAAGTTTCATGTATGGGAGAGAGATATCTACCAAATTTAGGGGGACAAGGGGCAGGAATGAAGAAAAAATATTAAAGAATAAAGAAATTAATTTTGAGTGCATATACAATCAATGCAAATAAATCTATACTTAACTATCTTAGATCCATATTAAATCCCAGATCTATGAAGCACAAAGAGGGAAAAAAATCCATTGAGGTGCAAACCTCGAGTTATTCATCCCTAAAAAAAAAATTCACCTCAAGGGATTTGATCCCTCTCGATGCTTGATAGATCGGTTCTAAAGATATATCTAGACTAGTTATATTTGAATCGATGATCTTCTTGACCTCTACATGTTGTGCAATATGATTCAATGAAATTTTCAGAGGACGTGGCCACAAATTTTTTGATCCTCGTGTTTTTCAAATCCAAATGCCTTTCGAAGATGTATAAGTTGTGAATTCAAGGGGTTATCTCAATTGGTTGTCACCAATGTTTTTGGGCATTTGGCTAGTTCTGTGCCAACATGTGCCTAGTTAAAAACCCCATGGATGAGGCACAATAATCTATGCCAATGGGTTTAATATGGATACCACACCACATGCACCATGAGTGGTGCATATGTAAATGTAGTCATATGAATCATTGCTAAACTTAAAGAATCTAGGTTGCACACCAACCAGACTACGCTTAAGCTAAGTAAGATAAATACAGACAGAAAAATAATCCCCCACCCAGTAAGGACAAAAATAAAATTAACTTTTATCTAATGACAATAGAAAACCAAGCATCAAACAATTGCAGACTATGAAATAATTATGACTTAAAACATACCTGAAAGCATAACAATGATGGAAATAATATCATTAGAGTAGTTGAACTCAAGGCTAACAACTAGCATCTTGGACATATGTGGGTCTAGTGGGAATTCACTCATAATATATCAAACTACCATCTTCATCCAATGCACCCAAATATTTCAAAATATCTAATGCACACATCAAAGTCTCTAGAGTAGGAGGATCCATAAAATCAAAATGCACCAAATCATCAATCCCTAGTTTTTCAGGGTAATAACTAATTTTGCAAGATTTGATCGCAAAATATAAGAAATGTATGTGGTTGAAGGTCATTCTAAAAATGTATTTCTATGTATAGTCTCAAACATTTTCCAAGTTGTGTACTTCCAAATCGACCTACTCTCTGATGAGAAATTTATTTTGATATAGGAGAAACAAGTAAAGACTCTACACACACTCAAGGGTTATACACCTTTTGTTTTGAAAAACCAGGATCAATCACATACATGATGCCACCAATAGTCAATGATATTTATACAATGTTAGTGGATACCACTACTTTTCTTCTCAAATGACCATCCTCATTTGTGGGTGGTGGAATTGGCTCAAATATATTTTGTTGGATGGACAGAGGAAGGGTTAAATATAAAGGAACAACTTTAGAAGACTGACCTGATCACCCAAATTTTGTACCTCTCTTGTAATTTTTCTACAAGAGTCTTCTATTGCCTCCTCCCCAATGAGGAAAATAAGCATGTCCCCAGGTGGTTCATTTATGTGTATTTGAACAACCATAATAATTTTTTCTTCTACATAATCTTTTTCAGGTTCATGAGTAAAGAATATCTCAACCGAATGTAACCTTCTAGGTACTTTCATAAGAGGTGCCCCATTGAAATATGCATGCAATTTTTCTTCCTCTAATTTTGCACTCATAACAACGAGATTTAAACCATATATGTTCTTTAAATAACCAATTAAAAATTAAAAGGTATGGAGGGGGGGAAATGAATCACACAAAATAGAACCCTAGATGTTAAATCACAGTTCGATTTCAAAAATAACCAATTGAAACTTAAAATGGATGGACAAGGGAAACAACTGAAGTGACACAATATAGAACCCCGGATGTGAAAGATCGACATAGTTGTAATAAATGAGTGAGTGAAAATATACGAAAGAAAGGAAAAGAATATCACATCATGAAAACAAGCATACAAGTTTCTTTCTTGGTTGGATTGTGCTATTTAGAAAAGTATCACTCATCCAATCAAAACAAGATCCGTTCCAAATAAGTTGGCACTCAAATTTGAAACAAATTATATTGTAATATTGCAATGGAATTTTATGAAACCATTGCTAGTGGAAGCTTAAGGAAAATTCTAGGAATAATGTTTTAATTACCAAACTTTCCTATGCATGCTTATTGTTGATTAAGGTTGGTTGTCATTGATGTCAAACCTTGAAGAAAGTCTGGTAGTGAATTCTAGTAGCAAAAATGTTTGGGTAATGGACCCAAGGATGTTTCATGTATAATGGTATGAGTTTTAATATATTTGAAGATAATGCTATTCTATATGGATAGTACATGTCATTAGGTTTCCAGTGGTATGTGGAACGTCACATAACTCCTCACGGTTAGAGAGTTATGGCCATGAGAAGTTGGAGTACCCAGGTTTGGGTAATGGACCCAAGTTTGTTTGATGGATAATGGTATATGTTTTGATATATTTGAAGGTAATAATATTATAGATGGATATTACATGTCGTTACATTTCTGGTGGTATGTGGAATGTCACATAACTCCTTATGGTTTGAGAGTTATGGCCTTACGAAGTTGGAGGACCCTCATATGCCATCTAGAAGCCCCAAAAGGTCAAAGTAGTCAAAGTGGTTTAAGAGATTTTAGAAGGTAAATAATAAAGTGAAGTAATGAGTGTACTATAATTCAAAGTGAATAAAAAATAAATTATTTAAATAATAAATTGAATGGAGAAACTAGAAGTGGGTTAACCCTAAAATAAGGAAAGTGGGCAAAGTGACCTAGAAGATGCTTCTAAGGAATCTACTTGGAGAGTATAAATAAGAGGAAAACATCTCTAATTTTACATCACACTTGAGCATATTTAATATATATAGGTGACTAAGGTAACCAAATGATATCTAAGCCAAATTTCAGAGGGAAGGTGAAGAAAATAAGGCCAGAAATCAAGGGAGGATAAATTCTTTTGATGATGCTTTCTAAGGTATGTTATTTACAGGTCATCTCACCATTTTTGCAATAAAAAAAAAAATCTAGAATGATTCAGACCATGAAATTTATAGCCCATTAAGGAATCATATCCAAGTACATGTGGTAAAAATTTCATCTTGTGGGTTTGTGACTAGTCCTGGAACTAGTCTAAAACAGGTGTTTCGGGTAAACATGTCATAAATTCTTCATAACAGATACAAAATATGTAAGACCAAATGTATTGGTTATAGTACAGTCTGTAGTATTATTTGTAACATTTTCATATCGATTCAAAAAATATTATGTGTGGGGCACACTCTACAATATCGCTCTCTAGAATAAGCCAAAATTCAGCAAGGTGTGCCATTTTTTCTATAACTCCTTTTCTGAGAGGTTCTAAGTAGTGACACCTGGAGGAATTTCATAAAACAAATTGAAGAATATTGTGTACTATTTTCGGATCTTTATTCATTACAGGTACATAGTTATGATTATTTCAAGTTAGGGTTGTTGACTAATCCCAAGCTAGTCATGTGAGACTAAAGAAAAGTTTGATGAAAATGCTAGTCTCTTGTTGTGAAAGTTAAGGAAGGTTTGTAGGTATGTGATCATATACACCAATTCTATTACAGAGTTACATATCATATTTGGATGATGAAATTGATGAGGGTTTTTGGTTAAGGTACATGTTGGGTACATGGTTGAGACAAGTAGTTGATGAGTTGGCACATACATGAGTTGTATAGTTGATGATGTTGGTACATATTGATGATTCATAGTTGATGAGTAGTTGACACATGATTGGTACATACTTGTTACATGGTTGGATGCACTTTTTTACGGTACAGGTTGATTACAGGTTGTTTGGTACAGGTTGGTGCATGGTTGATGCACTTGTTTATGGTACAGGTTTATTATAGGTTGATGCATGGTTGATGCATGGTTTAGGTTTATTGGTATAGGTTTACAAAAGTATATCTCACAGTGATAATGTGACAGTGATTCCATCATTCTACTTCTACTTCAGGGTGGTTGGGCGAGGCAAGGACATGTGGTTGTAGCCAAAAAACATAGGGGGTTGTAGCCTCCTTCTGGTTGTATCTAGAGAATAGGGGAGTTGGATCTTCCCTCGGGATATAGCCTGAGAAACAAGGGGTTTGGAGCCTCCTTCCAGTTGCAACTGGAAAACAAAGGAAGTTGGTGTTTCCAATGAATGTAATTCTTCAAGACATACAAGAAAAATCATTATGTGGTTTTCTCTCACTTTGGGTTTCCACATAAAACATTGGTGTACTGTGTATGTGTATGATTGTTCATTTGTTCATTTCTTATTTACTCTGCAGTTATTGGATGATAATTCTACATTTATATAACACTTGGATTATATGGTTAAAAAATATTAAATTGCTCTATTAATGATTCACCCCCCCTCTCAGTAATCCAACAATTGGTATCAGAGCAGGTTCCTTCAAAAAATAGTTTAAACACTGAAAGGTAGATCATGGAGAGAAACAACTTGTATAAAAATGGAATACCACAGTTCAATGGACATAAGTATGCATTTTGGAGCATAAGTATGAAAACATATATACAAGCATAGGGATTTGAAATTTGGCAATCAATTGTAGATGGATACACAACACCAACAGTTCCGCCAACAAATAACAAAGCAGTGAAACTCGGTCAAAATAATTCCAAAGACAAAAATGCACTTCTAAATGTTCTTAATGAAACGGTATTCACCAAAGTTGCACATTGTAAATCCACTAAAGATATTTGGGACAAACTTCAAAATATTTATGAAGGAGATTCAAAAGTCAGAGAAGCAAAGCGTCAAACTTACAGAGGTCGGTTCAAACAACTTAAGATGAAGGAAGATGAGAACAATGAAACAGTAAATGAAATCATAGGATTGGGAGAAGAAATCAAAGAATCTGTAATTGTTTAAAAAGTACTAAGATCTCTTCCTATGAGATTTGACCCTAAGATATCATCACTAGAAGAAATATCAGATCTAAACTCAATAAGCATGGATGAATTACATGGAATCTTCACAGCATATGAAATGAGAATTGAACAAGAAAATCCAAATATAAAATAAGCAGCCTTCAAAGCATCCAAAAATTCAAAGCAAAAGGGAAGGCAAAAAGAAGAACATAGCAACAGTAGTGACATCTTGGAAGATGATGAAGAAGTGGCCAAGTTTGTCAAAAGACTGAATACGGGAATCGACGATAGGTATAGAGGTAAGCTTCCTTTAATTTTTTTTTAATTGTGATGGTATTGGTCATTTTGCTAAAAACCGTCCTTATAATAAAAAGAGAAATGATGAAGGTTACTCAAAAGGAAAACAAACATATAAAGGAAAAAGAACCACAAAGAAAGTTTTCAAGAAAAAATTATGCACCAAATAAGACATCTCATCATCAGATGAAGATGAATCCAGTGACAGTGAGACAGAAATAGTTCTATTTGTGGTAGTAGAAGACTCTAATAAAGAAGACTTCGAAGAAGAATATAAAGAAGTGGAAGAAGAATATGAAGAATTCGAAGAAGAAATTGAAGAGGAAGAAGTTGACTACCGAGAGGAATTAATGTGTGCCATAGAAGTTATCAGAAGAGAAAAGAATAAAAACATGAAACTACAAGAAGAAATAAACAAGAAACAAGACACTCAAGAACTCGAACAAATGATCACAAATTTGAAGGTTCAAATAGAATAATATAAAAGAATTGAAGAAGCACTCAAAGAACAACTAGAAGAAAAAGACAAGATCATTGAAAATTTGGAAGAAGGGATTATCACATTAAGAAAAGATCTTCAAAAGAAAAATATGAAGAACAACTCAAAAGTTTTGAATGACATTATCAGCATTCAAAAATCTCATCATGACCAGTCTGGAATTGGATACAATCAGACAGAAAAAGGATCAAGCTCCAAAACAACATAGCAAGAAACATATTCAGAAAGCTTTGCAGAAACAATCAATGGGGATAGGAAGATATACAAGGAATATTACAGGGAAACTCTCTAACGCAGGAGCATCATAAGCACATGTAAGAGGAAGATAGTTGGATATGAACCAGCGCATATTTTGAGAATGTTTTGAATTTGAAAGATGAAAGCATTAATGTAAAATCTTGAAGGGATGCGCTTACATTTATGTTTTGAATTGTAATACAGATCCTGAGCAGTTGCTCTCATCTGTCGCTTATGGAGTCATTTATTGTAATGAATGTAAGGTAGTTGTAGATTTTTATTCTAATAAGATA
>JZKD02S1345907.1:736047-796106 GCA_000966675.3 Picea glauca | reverse complement strand
TATGTATTGTACTGTAACAATTCTCATTAAAAAAACAAAGAGAAGAGGAGGAATTAGAGTTGTAGAGCCGAGGAGAAGAACAAAGATTGTAGAATTGGTATGAGCAGATAGATTTTTCTATTGAACCCATGTACAGATATACTTGGATTAATATGAAGAAGCTTTGATGCAATTTTGTGTTGTTTTATGAATTCTATTCACATCTGTTGAATGGTATTTTTATAATTGATTTCAATCTGTATTATACATCTTATTTCAATGTTATGCATGATCTTGATTTCATGTTGAATGTATGAATTCTGTGAGAGGAGGAGAAGTATAAGCTTCAATCGTTTCTCTTCCTGAGAAATCCTGCAAGAAGTTGTAGCGAAGGTCCGCAAGGAGTGTGAGACAATATTTCTAAGTTCCACCTCAGAAAAGCTCACAAGGGAAAGAGTTGTTCTTATACCCACAGAGTCGTGGATGTAGAGTGTGGGGTTTGTATCACACCAATACCCCCAAAATCGAGATCCGTGAAGTAAATTTTTTGGAAAAGGTGAGTGGTCACGTGGCATGGAGGTTTGCGCCTTGTGCTTGTTTGCGCATGTGTCAACCCTAGAAGGACACGTGGTCATATGTGTTGAAGATTCCAGTTGGGAATCAAGGAACCAATTAGTTTCAAGGGAGATTTAGAACGATCCTTAGACCAAGAGGTCACTCAGAACCTATCAAGGTAGGGGTGTTGCACCAGGTGGTATCAGAGCCTACAATCATTTTTTTCTATAGGAAAGAGAAGACAGAAGAAAAGTTGTAAGTTGAATTCTACGTGGAACAGATTCAAACAATGTCACCCAGAAAACGTCAAGAAAGACCAATGCCCGATCCAGTCGTGGAAAGGGAAATGAGGGAACTCCGTGCTTGATTAGATGCTATGGAGACAACACAGAGACGAGCTACTAATACGGGAGATGTCGGTGAAGCCAAGCATGAAAATGAGGCTAGAGCCGATGAAGAAGTTGTAGCCAAAGATGCTACAGAAGAATGTCTATTCAGAGTTGTTGCAATAATAGGTGCTAGAGAAAAGATGGATATTTTGATGTATGAAGGAAACTGAGATGTTGAGGAGATACTATATTAGTTTAGAGATCTGGATAAGTACTTTGATTATGAAGATATCGAAAAAGATAAGAAAGTAAAACATGTTGTCACTAGATTGAGAGGGCATGCAGCACTGTGGTGGGATGAACTGCAGGTTGATAGGCATTGCAAGGGAAAACAAAAAATCAAAATCTAGGATAGGATGGTAGAAAAAATGAAAGCCAAGTTTATACCCAGAGACTACTAGATTAATATGTTTCAAAGAATGAAGAATTGGAGACAGAAAGGGATGACAGTGAAATAATACACTGAAGAATTTTATCGACTTAACATCAGAGCAGGTCATCGTGAAAGTGATGATGAAGAATTCGTCGGGTACATGATTGGCCTGAGATATGAAATTCAAGATGAGATGAGCATGGTGACAATTGAGAATGTAGAGGAATCTTAACAAATTGCTTTTAAAGTGGAAGAAAAATTGGCCCGAAATCAAGGTCAAAGGGGCAGAGGTAGAAGTTAGAGCAGAGGAAATCAGTTGCCCAGGACAGAGTACAGAAGCCTAAAGATGAAGAAAATAAACCTCATAACCACCCAAAAATGGGAGGAAGGTCACATGGAAGACAGTATGCCGATAGGAACACTTTTATTCGAGCCAGAGGAAGAGGAAGAGGCAGAGGTGGTGAGATAAAGTGTTTTTTCTGTGGAAAGATTGGAAACAAGTCTTATGAACATCCTAACAGAAAAAGAGATGGAGGAGGCAAAGCTCACATTTCAGAATAGAAAAGGTGAAATGTTGAGGCAGAAGATGCAGAAGGAAGAAGATCCTTAATGATGGGGAAAATTCTCTTGAAGTCGAAGAAAGAGGCAGAGAATCTAGTCCAAAGAAACAGTTTGTTTAGAACTTCTTGCAAGACCAAGGATAGGGTATGCAAGGTAATTGTGGATAGTGGAAGCACATATAATATAGTATCCACAGAGATGTTGGAAAATCTAGAATTGGAGACCGTTGCACATCCAAGCCCATACAAAGTTTTGTGGTTGCAAAAAGGACATCAGGTAATAGTCACTAAACAATGTTTAGTTGAATTTAAGATAGGGGGATATAGAGATGAGATTTTATGTGGTGTTATTCCCATTGATGTCTACCATATTTTGTTGGGAAGACTGTGGCAATAGGACAGAAATGTTATTCATGACGAAAGAAAGAACACCTATACCTTGGAGAAGAATAATAGAACACATATGTTGCTTCCAATTGAAGATAAGAAGGTGAAATAAGAAATGAGAAACACTATACTTATCATGAGTTGGAAGGATCTTCTTGATGAATTCAAGAAAGATAAAGAAATGTAGTTTGTTGTGGTAAGAAAATCGAGAGTCATTTTTACCAGTACCTCAATGGATGATCTACCTGAAGAAATTCAGGAACTGATGGAGAATTTTGTTGATATAGTGGTAGATGAATTACCTTGTTCATTTCCACCCATAAGGATTATAATCCATCTCATTGACCTTATACCAGGGGTGAGCTTACCAAACAAGGTAGTGTATAGATTAACACCGCAGGAGAATGAAGAGGTCAAGAAGAAAGTCCAGGATTTGATGGACAAGGGGTTGATTAGAGAAAGTTTGAGTCCATGTGTTGTTCCAATAGTGCTAAGTCCAAAAACAGATGGTGGATGGAGGATGTGTACAGACTCGAGAGATATAAACAAAATCCCCATTATGTATAGATTTCCTTTACCGAGGATGGATGACTTGATCGATTTCTTGAGTGGAGCAAAGTTTTTTTCAAAAATTGATTTGAAAAGAGGATATCATCAAATTAGGATGAGGGAAGGTGATGAATGGAAGACAGAATTCAAAATGAATGAAGGCTTATACGAATGGCTTGTCATCTCATTTGGTTTGATGAATGCGCCAAGTACTTTTATGAGATTGATGAACGAAGTCTTGAAAGATTTCATTGGAAAGTTTGTAATTGTGGATATTGATGTTATAATGATCTTTAATAAGAATGAGGAATATCACTTGAGGCACCTAACTCTAGTGATGAGGAGGTTGTAGCAAGAGAAGTTGTTGGTAAATATGAAGAAGTCATCTTTCATGAAGAAATAACTCATTTATTTGGGGTTCGTAATCTCTTCGAATGAGTTGAAGATGGATCCTAAAAAGGTAAAAGAGATCAAGGATTGGCCATCACCAAAGAATATCTTTGAAGTCAGAAGCTTCCATGGATTAGCTAGTTTTTATAGGAAGTTCATCTGAAATTTTAGTGGATTTTTTGCACCAATGATGGATGTAGTCAAGAAAAGACATAAATGTTTTCATTGGACAGAGGAAACAGAGAAAACTTTCAAGTTGTTGAAAGAGAAGATAACCAGACATCTAGTTCTCGTTATTCCAGACTTTGGTAAGACATTTCAGGTGAGATGTGACGCAAGTGGGTTTGCAGTTGGAGCAGTCTTGAGACAAGACAACAGGCCAATTGCATAATTCACTGAGAAGCTGAATGATGCAAAGAAGAATTATTCCACAAATGATAAATAATTTTATGCAATCATACAAGCGTTGAATAAATGGAGGCATTACTTGGTTCCGAAAGAGTTTTTTTTGTATAGCGACAATCATGTTTTACAATTCATAACCAAATAGGAGAAATTGAACCAGAAACATGTAAAATGGATTGAATATATGCAGAACTTTACTTTTGTTATAAATCACATTTCTGGAAATGCTAACAAGGTTGTTGATGCATTGAGTAGGAAATGTTTGATTCTGTAGGAGTTTCGTTTGAAGACCTTAGGTTTTGATAACCTTAAGGATATGTACATACACGATTCAGATTTCAAGGATGCTTATGAAGCATGCGAGAATCCTATTTTAAGAGATAGAAGCCAATGGATTGAATATATGGTTTAGGATGGACTATTATTCAGAAGAAATCAGTTGTGTATTCTGAAGGGTTCTATGAGAGAAATGATTTTGAAGGAAAAATATAGTGGAGTATTGGCTAGACATTTCGGCCATGACAAAACATTCATGCAATTGAATAGCTTATGTTATTGGCCAGGGAATCTTAGGGATGATTTTAAGGATGGAAATTTATTTTAAAATGTAGAAACCTTGGCGAATCTTACTAATCCTTCATATGCCAACTTTAAATGATTGGCGATATTTTTGTAAAAATGTTCACATTTCTAAGGATTTTATATAGTTTTTATAAAATTTTGGAGATTTTTGAGGTAAAATAATTTTATCCTATAGAATTTGGGCAAATCCTTTTTAAAATAGCGAATCTCATTTTTGGAAAAGCCATGGAAAATTAGCCCATGATTGAAATTTAGCCCCTAAAATCATCCTTTCCAGGGATGAGGAAAGATGTGAAGAAGTTTGTCGACAAATGTAGAATTTTCCGGCACGCAAAGGGAAAAAAACAAAATACGGGGTTGTATCAACCACTGCCAATACCATAGAGACTGTGGGACGCGGTAAGCATGGATTTTGTGTTGGGACTACCAAGGACACAAAGAGGTTGTGATTCCATATTCGTGGTAGTCAATCGATTTTAAAAAATGGCACATTTCATTCCATGTCAGAAAACCAATGATGCAACTCACATTTCAAACCTATTTTTCAAAGAAGTTGTTCGACTTCATGGCTTACCTAAGAGTATTGTTTCAGACTGGGATACCAAATTTGTTGGTCATTTTTGGAGGACACTATGGAAGAAGCTGGGGACTAATTTATCTTTTAGCTCAGCATATCACCCTTAGATGGAAGGACAGACTAAGGTAGTGAATCGAAGTTTGGGGGACTTATTGATAATCTTGGTAACTGAACACCGTACACAGTGGGATCAGATTTTGTCGCAAGCAGAATTTGCATATAACGACTCACCGAATAGGATAAAAGGACAAAGCCCATTCCAGATAATGTATGGAATGCAACCAAGGGGAGTATCTGAGTTGAGGGACTTAGATAAGGGTGAGTTCATAAGTGCCAGAGCAGAAGACTTTGCAGTAGAGATGAAAGAGATCCACAGTAAAATCAGGGAGTAGTTAAAGAATTCTAACCAGGAATACAAGTGCAGAGCAGATCAACATAGAAGAGAACTTCAATTTGAAGTGGGAGATTTGGTCTTAGCGCACCTAAGGAAGGAAATATTCCCAAGTAGAACGTATAATAAACTGAAGATGAAAAAGATAGGGCCGTGTAAAATCATAAGGAAATTCGAAGAAAATGCTTATGAGATAGAGTTGCCAAATGGTGTGGGTATATCACCCATATTTAACATAGTAGATATGTACCCTTACAGAGAAAATTAAATAGATGGAGTAGAGAATCAAAAATAAATTCAATGGGTTAAACAACTGCCTGTAGATGAAAATCCGCAGACGGAAAGGATAATTGATCAGAGAGTTAGCAAGAAGACCCGAAGAAAAACATACTTTGAGTATTTGATAAAGTGGAAGGGATGCCTGATTGAAGATTTCAATTGGGAAAGCGAAGCGAAGAGTTAGAAACATGGACAGACTGTGCAGGATCTCATGGACAAGAGTCCATGAATTTTTTTCAACCAAGGGAGTATGATGTAGGAGCATCGTAAGCCTGTGCAAGAGGAAGACATATGGATATGCACCAGCGCATATTTTGAGAACATTTTGAATTTGAAAGATGAAAACATTAATGTAAAATATTGAAGGGATGCACTCGCATTTATGTTTTGAATTGTAATACAGATCCTAAGCAGTTGCTCTCATATGTCACTTATGGAGTCATTTATTGTAATGAATGTAAGGTAGTTGTATCTTTTAATTCTAATAAGATATCCTAGGAAAGAGAGAGGGAAAACTCAGGAACCCCCCCCCCCCTCGTTGTATGTATTGTATTGTAACAATTCTCATTAAAAAAAAGAGAGAAGAGGAGGAATTAGAGCTGTAGAGCCAAGGAGAAGAAAACTATTGTATAATTGGTATGAGCAGATAGCTTTTGATATTGAACCCATCTACAGATATACTTGGATTAATATGAAAAATATTTGATCCAATTTCATGTTGTTATATGAATTTTATTTACATCTGTTGAATGGTATGTTTACAGTTGATTTCAGTTTTTGTTATGCATTTTATTTCAATTTTATGCATGTTATTGATTTCATGTTGAATGTATGAATTCTGTGAGAGGAGGAGAAGTATAAGATTCAATTGTTTCTCTTCCTGAGAAATCCTGCAAGAGGTTGCAACGAAGGTCCACAAGGAGTGCATGACAATATTTCTGAGTTCCACCTCAAAAAAGCTCATGAGGGAAAGAGTTATTATTATACCCACAGAGTCGTGCAAGGTGTGCACAGGCTGGGAAAATTTTCAGACTTTACCAACCTAAGTGTGAGGTTGAAGAATTATGTTGCAAGGAGTGCGCACAGAATCAAGTTCAACAACTAGAGGTTGTTGTGAGTGCCGCAAGGAGTGCGCAAAGAATCAAGTTCAACAACTAGAGGTTGTTGTGAGTGCCATAAGGAGTGCACAAAAAGGGTCCTTGGAATCCTCATGTTGCAGCGGATGTCAAGATCAGGAAGGATAGAGACTTTGAAGAGTTCTAAGGAAGGACAAAGTCAAAGTATTTTGCAGAAATCGACCCCGGAAGAATCGACACCAAGTATTTTGGCTTGAAGTCATTGCAAGCCTAAAAAAGACGGATGAAGTTCCCAGATCAAGAACTATCGTTTCATTGTGGGTCGTTAGATCTAGTGGATCAGTGGAGGATATAAGTTTGATAACATTTCAACACTCACCAAGCCAGGGGGAACAACACCTGTTGGATCTGAGTAAATGTGAGTCGTTGATCTCCGGATTTCGGGTCTCAACGTTTCGGGGATCGAAGGGTGAAGAAGTTTGTAACTTAGAAGCCTCGAGTTTGGAAACCCCGATACGTGATATCCCAACACAATCTATACCATCAAATCATGGGACACTTAGAACCGTAGATCTGAGGAGCATAAATCACAGTTTCGACTGTTTGGAGAACAGAGGTGAAGCCCCTCCTAAAAATTGCAAAGGGCGGATCGTTGATTCAATCCAAACCATTGGTTAGCAGAGGACCTAAGTCATAGATCTATATTATTCATATTTCAGGAGTCGGGAGTTGGATCATTAGGGTTGGTTTACACAAGGAGTGCTGACATCACGAAACATGAAGTCCTGACGCGATCGTGACCGTCAATCGAGAGGAAGGTATAAGAATGTCAGATCTGGTCTTGGGGAGAGACCCCACATCGGGTTTTTGGGTTTCATGGATGTAGAGTGTGGGGTTTTTATCACACCAATACTCCTGAAATCGCGATCCGTGAAATACCTTTTTGGGAAAAGGTGAGTGGTCATGTCAATTGGCAGTGTGGCGTGGAGGTTCATGTCTTGTGCTTGTTTGTGCAGATGTCGACCCTAGAAGGACCTGTGGTCATATGCGTTGAATATTCCAGTTAGGAATCAAGGGACCAATTAGTTTCAAGGGAGATTTAGAATGATCCTTATATTAGGAGGTCACGCAGAACCTGTCGAGGTAGGGGTGTTGCACCACTCCTCCACCGAGAAGATTCAGATTTTAGAATCAACAACTGACAGATATGCCTCAAGAAGAATAATAATTCATAAGATTACCACCTTTCAGAAGATCTTCAACTCCCAGGTATCAAACTATATTTTTTTGTTTATGTTATGCATGTAATAATTTTGGACATAAAGCTCTAAATTGCAGAGATAACAACAAGAACAAAAACAACTTAGAAAGTCATACACAAAGGGGTTATCCAAGAAGGCCTAGTGAAACACATAGAAGACATTACAACGAGTTCGACTCTTTGAGAACTGAAGTGGAATGTTACAAATGTAAAAATTTTGGACACATGGCCAAATATTACAGAATGACAGTCCCTCCTAGAGAACCACAACAAAATAAAAACAGTCACAAACAGGAACGTCAAAAAAGGACATGGATAAGAAAGAAGGATCAAAATGGAAATGAAGAATTCACACTCGCTCTACAAGATAAGCAGAAGAAACATGGTTGGTATGTTGACAGTGGGTGTTCAAAACACATGACAAGTGATATAGATAGGTTTCTTACATTATGAAAGGAAAGAGATGAATCAGTCTCCTTCGGAAATAATGATTTAGCCAAAATCATTGGAAAAGGCACAGTCAGAATTGGGAACAAGAATACAAAGGCAGAAAATGTTCTACTAGTAGAAGATATGAAACATAATATTCTAAGTTTGATTCAAATGTGTGACCAAGGTCATAAAGTTACTTTCAATTCACAAAAGTGCGATATAACAAAATAAGGTTCAAGAAAATTGATTGCTACTGCTGCGAGAACTTCAAGAAACATTTATGTGTTAAGTGAAATTGGAAATGAAAAGTGTTGTCTAGTAAAGGAAGATGAAAGTTGGATATGGCACAAAATAATGAGTCACATACATTTTTATAACCTTGTCAAAGTCAGCAAAAGAGAAGCAGTCAGATAAATGCCCCAAATTATGAAACCAACCAACACTTTATGCAAGCATTGTAAACAAGGAAAGCAAACAAAGACCAGGTTCAAATGAATGGAATATTCAATGACAAGACCACTAGAAATTGTGCATATTGGTCTAGTTGGATAAACTACAACAAAGGGCTTAAAAGGTGATAAATACTTTATGTTATTAGTTGATGATTATAAAAGAATGACCACAGTTTTCTTTCTCAAGAATAAGTCAGAATCTTTTGAAAAATTCAAGATCTACAAGGAAATGGTTGAAAATGAAATGCATTCAAAAACAAAATCCTTGATATCTGATAATGGAGGATAGTTCACTTCAAAGGAATTTATGGACTACTACAACAATGATGGAATAAAAAGGTAATTCTCCATTGATAGGACACCTCAACAGAATGAAGTTGTTGAAAAAAAGAGTAGGACAATACAAGAAATGGCTCGAACAATGCTAATGGATTCCAAATTGACAGATATGTTTTGGACAAAGGCAGTGCATACAACAATTCACATTCAAAATAGAGTAATTCTCAGAAACAACACTGACAAAACTCCTTACGAGCTATGGAAAGGAAGACCAACAAATGTAAAGCACTTCAAAGTTTTTGGAAGCAAATGCTACATCAAAAGAGAAGATGGCGGAATGGGAAAGTTTGACTCTCGTGTGGACAAAGGAGTACTTGTTGGTTACTCAAGTACAAGAAAATCATACAAGTGTTACAACCTGAGAATGAACAAAGTGGTGGAAAGCATCAATGTAACAATTGATGAAATAGGTAGACAAGAATTAAAGGAAGAAGAAAATGAATCAATGGAACAACTTTACGAAGAATAAACAAAAGATGAAAAATTAGGGGAAGACGAAGAGGATATGACATAAACAGAAGAGAAAGTTCAACAAGTAACTCCAAAAACACCTAGCAGACGAGTACAGAAGAATCATCCTTCAGATCAGATTATCATAAACAAACACAAAGGAGTTGAGACTATAAGAAGAATCTGTTCACCAGAACAAATGCACCTAGCACTCACATATACGATTAAACCAATCTATTTTGAAGAGGCCGGCAAGGATGAATTTTGGAACAAGGCCATGGATGAAGAATTGGATCAAATAGAGAAAAATGACTATTGGGAATTAGTTCCAAGACCAAAGGATAATAATGTGATCGGCACAAAGTGGGTATACAGGAATAAATAGAATGAAGATGGACAAGTTACAAGGAACAAAGCTAGATTGGTATGTAAAGGATATGCACAGGTTGAAGGAATTGACTTTGAAGAGACATTTTCCCCAGTTTCCAGAATGGAAGCAATCTGATTCCTTTTAACTTATGCATGCTCCAAAAATATTAAAGTGTATCAGATGGGCATAAAATAAACTTTTATGAATGGGGAACTTGAAGAAGAAGTCTACATTGAACAACCAGGAGGATTTCAGATGTCAGAGAACATAGATTATGTGTGTAAATTAAAGAAGGCCTTGCATGGTCTAAAAAAGGATCCTAGAGCATGGTACTCTAAAATGGATAAATATATATAGCAGCTAGGGTTCAGAAAAGGAATTGCAGACAACAACCTCTACATCAAGGAAAGTCAAGATAGTATTTTATTAATTGAAGTTTATGTTGATGATATTATTTTTGGTGGTAATGATGACAGGTTAAGCCAGAAATTTGCAAAGGATATGCAGAATGAATTTGAAATTTCATTACTTGGAGAACTATCCTTCTTTATGGGACTTTAGATATGTCAAAGAAACCAAGGAATTTTTATTTCTCAAACCAAGTATATCAGAGAAATGATAAATAGGTTCAGAATGGAAGATTGCAAACCAATTATCACTCCCATGCAAACCAGTTGCAAGTTAAACAAAGATGATGATTCAAAGTCTATGGATCAGAGGAAATACATGTAAATGATTGGTATCGTACTATATCTAACATCATCCAGACTAGATGTAATGCAGGCGGCTGGATAGGTGGCATGATTTCAAGCAGCACCAAAAGAATCACATGTGTTAGCAGTGAAGAGGATTTTCAGATATCTCAAAGGAACAAAAGAGTTTGGATTATGGTATTCAAAAGGAAAGGATCTATCTCTTATTCCCTACACATATGAAGATTGGGCAGGTTGTATTGATGACCGACGAAGCACCAATGTAGCAATGCTCTACTTGGGTGAGTGTTTAGTATCATGGCTAAGCAAGAAACAATCATCAGTATCTCTATCTACAGTCGAGGGAAAGTATATTACAGAAACATCATGTTGTACACCGGTTCTTTGGATGAAACAAACTCTGACAGATATATAGGTTGAGTATGATGAGCCCATTCCAATCTATTGTGATAATACAAGTGCCATAAGTATCTCAAAGAACCCGGTGATGCACTCCAAGATGAAGCACATTCCAATCAAGTATCACTTTCTATGGGAACAGGTTGCAGAAAAGAACATCAAAGTTGAGTATGTGGGCACAAAAGAGCAAGTGGAATGCATCTTTACAAAATCAATTCCACGGAAAGCCTTTGAGTATCTTTGTCAGACACTTGGATTTATTTATACTCCAAAATGAATGCTTTTGAATGTTTATCTTATATGTCTTATATGTACACAAGGAACCACCATAAACAAGACAGTTCAGTTAGGGGGAGCAACCTTGGATGGAAATATACCTTTGCCATTGATGAAAAAGGGGGAGAGATTTATCAGATACAGAGGAAAAAGGCATGATTCCAGGGGGAGGAATGCTCACTCTAATACCCCAAGGATGTGCCCCAATTGAATTATGAATCGTGATTATGTTTTATAGGATGGTGAGACAAGTTTATATAATTTGGTGGGATTATGTGTTTATTAGGCCAGAGAGCCTGATTTTTGTACATGTGATGATGCACATTATTAATATAAAAAAATATCTATGTGTGGACTGACCACAATGAATGAGTGATGGGGGACTAAGCTTCCACAAAGTTTGGGTAAGGGAGAGGGGGTTGAAAGGTTGGGAGAAGGGCTAAGCTTAAGATCTTAAGACCTTGGGGATAATAATTAAATATTATTCCAAAGATGTGTAAATGTTTATGTTTTATCCTAATTTCCTGGAAGGGGGAACGTGTGCAAAATGGGGAGCATGCATCCCCAAGGAGACAAGTTTCGACCTGGGCGCATGCAATTAAAACGAGAGAAGGGAGTCATGCTGGGGGTTCGAAATCCCATTCTCCATCCTCCGTCTGAACTTGTGGGTGTCCATGATCGACCTCTATTTTAGTGTTTGCTCTGGGGAATTTTTACCTGAAACATTAAGTCTCTATGTGGGATCTTTGTACACCCTCACGCATCTCCAAAACCAGAACTGTGAATCCATCCTGTGTTGCATGGTTGATAAACCCAAAATTTCCTTAGTCATGTTGTGATATCCCAGTGGGCTATTGTGGTCAAGTAGTTCCTGACCGTGTGAGGTTGTTGCCATTGACTATGCATTGTTGAGCCTTGTTGTTGTGTCCTCATTGTGCTAGAATTGGTCAAAAGAATAGGTTTTCAAGCCTGCGAGCAACTCTCTCCAGGTGAGAGAGTGCGCAGAGGAAGTGAGAAGTCCTGGAAGGGGTCCTGTAGCTTCCACAGAGCTCAGAGACTTATGGTCCAATTTGTTGCTAAATCCCAAGGCAAGGGAGGTTTAGTAGCCGAAGGACTATCTGGGTGACAGTGAAGGTGTATACTCCTAGGGTGGGACAGACATGTGGGGAATGAGGGTTTGTGAGAAGTGGGCATAAGTGACTCCTAGGAGAGAATCCTTCCTCTGTAACTATGTGTCTTTCGTTGACCTTGCCTAGCCTAGGATTCCCTACCTGGTGGAGCTTAGTCCCATCTCGAGGGTGACCTACTGATGAGAGTGATGAGAAATGTAGTCTAAGGCTGGGAGGTCCGTGGAAGGTCTACACGCAGTTGGTGGAATTACTATAGTTTCAAAGATAAGTATCAGTTTGTGCTTAATATTATGTTTTGAATGCCTGTGATGCTTATATGTTATCATGTATTCTATTGCGTATATGAATTATTGTTAATGTCCTTGATGATGTATAGTAGCAGTAATCCTGTGCTTACTCTCTATTGTTTAGAACAATCTATTAATTATATTTAATATGGATTATATATATATATATATATATAAGTATGAGAATGTTTCATGTAGTATCATTTCCTGACAAGTGGGTTGATGGTCGGGGATGTTACATTTCAGTATCATATCTCAAAAGGCTAAGTTAAGGTTATGTTTGGTAGCATTGCCCAGCCTATTGGTGGTCAAGGATGTTACAATATGGTATCAAATCCATGGTTACAACACGGAGCCTGGATGGGCCATGTTAGTGGAAGTTGAAGCAAGAGTTTTGTAAAGAATTGTTGTCGAAGTAGACAAAATTTGAGTTCTGACCCAAGGTTTCAATGTTGAGCCTGGATGGGTCGGATAAGTGGTCATTAGACCCGAGGTTTCAGGTGGAAGTTATGTGAGGAAAAACCAATGTTTGGAGCCTAGAATGTTCCTGAGTGGCAAGGGATTGCTTGGCCGTGTTACAAAGTTCAGGAGGTGTAGTGATATAGTAAAACCGCAGCTGGTGTGGTATATGGCCACAGGGAGAAAGAGATCTCAACACCAGAAGTGTTGGAGCCATAGGATCTGTTTGGGAGGAAAGGATATCCCTCACGACCGTTAGATCTGGAGAAGGTGCAGGAGAGTTATCTTGGAAACCTTTCGGAGATTCAACTATCGGGAAAGGAGAGATGTGCTGGTGCATGAACTCCCAATGCCTAGAAATCTGATGTCCCTAAAAGATATACATTTTAGATCACAGGAAAAGAGCTTGACCATTGAATCAAGTAGAAGGTAGATCATAATTTTAGAATTTTGACAATCGGAAGAAACGAGATGTGTGGATGCACGAACTTCCGATGCCCGAAACTATGAAACGAAAAGAGAGCAAGGTGGGACTCGATGACGTCGTTGAAGGTGATGTGTACCTTCCTAGATCTTCCATGTGCCACCACCTTAGTTGGTGAAAGATGTACTATGTGGGCCCGAAGGGAAAAGTAGATAGGAATTTAGGATGTCAGAAGATTGAGAAGAAACAAGTGTGGGAACCCTCGAGGTCCGAAGTCCCGAAGTCCCGAAGTCCCGAAAAATTTGAAGATGGAAATACCACAGTGGATTTCATCCATTGGATGATGGGTAAAAATGGATTTTTGATCCACTCGACTTTGCGAATTCGGTAATCGAAACTCTGAGAGATAGTTGTGTGTGCTTTGAAATCTCCGAAGACTGAAAGCTCGAGTAGCACCTAGTATTTTAGTGTTTGGTCACGACTCATGATCACATGGGTTGGGGACTAAGAAAGAGGGGGATATCACCCGAAAGTTACAGAGCCAAGAAGAGCTCAAAATATTCATGAAATCGAAACGTTTTCTTAAATCGGATTGGTTTTGAATGTGTGGAATTTGTTAAGGAGAGATGGCCTGACAAATTCTGGTTGTCTGCACATTGTGATTGCAGAAGTTTGACGAGCACCATAACTTATTAGAATTTCCATAGAGTGAAAAGAAATGGAAGGGACATAGAATGCTTCTAGTTCAGAAAACGAAAGAGAAGGAATGAACGTACACTTGGGAGTTGAAGGATCGAACTCCAATGGGCATGGAAAAGAGATAGATAAGGAATGAAATCTGAGCAAGATCATTGAAAAATTGAATAAAGATGCCCAAACGTGCTAAGCGGATAGCAGAAAGCTCAGGAAAACTCAAGAAAAACAAGGTGAATTCAATGTAAAGTTGTTAAAGTGTTTGGAGAGAATAGAAAAGAAGTTGGATAAGGAGAGTGACTTGAGAAGAACAGGGAGTCACCAAAATTCTGAGGGGAGAAGATCAAGGAGTTTTGGTAGACACCATCATCACTCCCAAAGTCACTCCAAGGGAAGGGCACACAATAGTTCAAACCCATCTCCTACCAGAAAGCACAAGAGATCTAGAGTGGATGAACTAAAGGGAAAAATGAATAAGATTAAGCCTCATAAGTTTGATGGAGAACATAAGAAGGAGGAAGATATCGAAACATGGTTTCTTGGCATGAGGAAATATTTCCAACTGCAAAAGTATTCCTCTCGTGCAGAAGGAAGAATTGCAATGTATCAACTGAAGGGAAAGGAATCCATGTGGTGGGATCAGCTTGTGCAGGTGCAACACAATAGAGAGAAATATATCACTTGGAAATAATTCAAGAGGTATTTAGAGAAGAAGTATTTGACTAAGAGATATTATGAAAGAAAGATCAACGAGTTCTTTGAACTCAAGCTAGGAAGCATGGCCATTGATGAGTATGAACGAAGATTTCTGGAATTGTTGAAGTATGTTTCATTCATCAAGGATGAGACTATGAAGATTCATAGATATCTAAGTCGATTTCCACCTTCCATTGGTGACAAGATTCAGTATGATGACCCAAAAACCATGGAAGAAACAATGAGGGAGAAATGTTTATATGAACAAAAAAAAAAAAAACCTACCTTCCAAAAGGCTTGGAAAGACAAGAATAAATTCAAGATGGATCAGAGAAAGAAGGGAACTAAGACACCCTTTTTAAGAAATAGTCCTCGGGGACAACCATATTTTAGAGAACCCAGAAAGGCTGAAATGGGTGGAAAAATGCCAAGACAGACACCTATGGAGTGTTGGGGTTGTAAAGAAAACCATAGATACAGAGATTTCCCCCACAAAAATGATAAAGTGAGAGTTGTCCACAATGTTCAGCAAGATGAAATAGTGGAGGAAATGGGCAATATAATGCTAAGGATTTACGCAACCCTGGACAACAAGCAAGCTGAATTTTAGTCGCACATGATTAAAGTGGAAGGTGTGATTAACAATCATGCCTTTACTATTTTAATTGATTCAGGGGCTAGCCATAGTTATATAGATCCTAGAGTAGTGGAAATTTTTCATTTATCAAGAAGAAAATATGAAAAATCTTGGTTAGTGCATCTGGCTACAGGAACCAAGAGGAAAGTCATTGAGTTGGTTAAGTCATGTCCTGTGCACATGAATGGACTGAGCACGAAGGTTGAATTGAACATTGTGCCTTTAGGCTCTTATGACTATTTAATTGGGATGGACTGGTTGGACCAGCACCATGCCATCCTGGATTGTCGTAACAAGGCATTCACTTGCCTAGATGAGAAAGGGAATCGAAAAACAGTCCAAGGAATTCCCATAGTTGTTGCTATCAGATAAATCTGAGCAATGCAGCTGAAGAAGTGCTACAAAAAAGGATGTCAATTATTTGCAGCGCATGTGGAGAAAACACCCAAGGATAAGGTGTCAGGTATTAGAGATCATGCAGTACTAAAGAAGTTTGAAGATGTATTTCAAAAGGTACCAGGATTACCTCTGAAAAGAGATATTGAATTCTCTGTAAACTTGATTCTTGGAGCATCTCTAGTGTCAAAAGCTCCTTCCAGAATGAGTATGCTAGAGCTGAAAGAACTGCAATTGCAACTTGAGGAGCTTCTGAAGAAGGGGTACATACACCCAAGTGTGTCACCTTGGGGTGCCCCAGTTCTTTTCATGAAGAAGAAGTACGGAACGTTGAGATTGTGTATCGATTTCAAACAATTGAACAAGGTAACTGTAAAGAAAAAGTATCCTCTGCCAAGGATTGATGACCTCTTCGATCAATTGAAGGATGCAGAGATATTTTCGAAGATAGACCTCAGGTCGAGATATCACTAGGTAAGGATAAAGGATGAATACATCAGAAAGACCACCTTTAGAACAAGGTATGGTCACTACGAGTTCACAGTGGTGTTTTTTTGGCTGTCAAACGCACTTGTTGTTTTTATGTGCTTGATGAATGGTGTGTTCAGGGACTATCTAGACAAGTTCGTCATAGTCTTCCTGGATGACATTCTGGTGTATTCCAAGTTGGAGGAAGAGCATGAACATCATATTAGGATGGTGTTGCAGGTGCTAAGAGAGAACCAACTGTAGGCCAAGTTGATCAAGTGCTCGTTTTATCAATATCAGATCCATTACTTGGGGCATATTATTTCGAAAGATGGGATAGTGGTAGATCCTGAAAATATTGAGGCCATTAGAGAATGGTTAGTGCCAAATAATGTGACAGAAGTCATATCTTTTATGGGTCTAGATGGTTATTACAAAAGGTTCATTGCAGGTTTCTCGAGGTTATCTCACCCTATCACTTCCTTGCAAAGGAAGGAGAAGAAGTTTCAGTGGACAAAAGATTGTGAGAAAATATTTCAGCGATTGAAGCAACTATTAACCAGTGCTCCAATTATGAGGATCGCAGATCCAAATGAAGATTTTTTGGTATGCATCGATGCATGCAAAGAAGGACTGGGAGGAGTCCTTAGTCAGAATGGATTCATAATTTTTTATGAATCCAGAAAGTTGAAAGAGCATGAAAGGAACTACGCAACTCATGATTTGGAGTTAGCAGTCATTGTTCACACTCTGAGCAAATGGAGACATTACCTCATGGGAAGGAGGTTTGAATTGAGAACAGACCATTATGGTCTGAAGTATTTGTTTTATCAACCAACCTTGAATGTTAGGAAGAATAGGTGGTTGGAATTTCTCTGTGAATACAATTTTGATATCAAGCATATCAAAGGGAAGGAGAATAAAGTGGCTAATGCACTCAGCAGGAGAGTACATGAATTACATGTTACATCCCCTAGCATGTATCAAACCAATATAAAGAGCAGAGTTTTGAAAGCTGTGAGTGCAGACTTGTAGTATGGGGAATTGGTAGCGAAGCTACAACAAGATAAGATGACGCAAGGAGTGGAAGATTATAAGTTAAAGACTGATGGAATACTTATGTACAAGAACAAAGTTTATGTACCTAATTTCCAGGGTTTGAAACTTGCAATTCTGAGAGAAATGCATAACGTGCCTTATGTTGAGCACCCTGGATATCAAAAGACTATGACAACAGTAAAGAGAAATTACTTTTGGCTAGGTATGAAGAAAGAGATTGCAGAATACATCGCCAGATGTATGGAATGCCAAAAGGTTAAAGCTGATCATAGGCACCCAGCTGGATTGCTACAACCTTTACCCATTCTTGAGCAGAAGTGGGAAGTGGTGACAATGGATTTCATCACAGGATTGCCCAGAACAAGCAAGCAACATGATTCAATTATGGTGGTGGTGGAAAATCTTACAAAAGATGCCCATTTCATTCTGTTAAAGGCTACTCACAAGGCAGTGGAGGTTGTTTATATTTTATGAAGGAAGTGGCACGATTGCACGAAATTCCCAAGACAATTGTGTCTGACAGAGACCCGAAATTTACCTCAAATTTATGGAAAGGGTTATTCAAGGGATTCAGAACAAATCTGAATTTTAGTACAGCCTATCATCCTGAGTTGGATGGGTAGACAGAGTGGGTGAATCAAGTGATAGAATACATACTGAGGAAGTATGTGATGGACCCATCGAAATGGGAAAACTACCTACACTTGGTAGAATTCACCTACAATAATGGGTATCAAGCATCATTGAAGATGATCCCATTTGAAGTACTTTATGGCAGAAAGTGCAATACTCCAATAAGTTGGGATAACCTAGCTGATAGAGCAGTAGTTGGGCCAAAGTTGCTCGAGGAAATGGAAGAGAAAATGTTGAAAATTAAGCAAAATTTGAAAGCTGCCCAAGACAAGCAGAAAAGTTATGCTGATAAAAACAGAACCCACGGAGAGTTTAAAGTGGGAGATCATGTTTTTTTCTGAAAAGAAAATCCAATAGAAGTTCCCTGACGCTGGGAAACTGTTCCAAGTTGGCAGCCATATATTGTGGGCCATTTGAAATCATAGAAAGGATTGGGCTAGTTGCATATATGCTTGCATTACCTGCATCCATGACTGTACATAATGTGTTTCATGTTTTGTTACTTAAGAAATATAGACTTGATCCTAATCATGTGATTGACTGGAATGTGATCTAGGTGGAACAAGAAGGTGTCTTGCAAGTGCATCATGTGCACATATTGGACCGGAAAAGAAAACATCTCTAGAATCGAGCCATAGGACTTGTAAAGGTCAAGTGGACTTGGTACGGTCCCGAGGACGCAACATGGGAGCATGAAGATGCTATGCGAGCAAAATACCCGCATCTTTTTGAAGATTTTGGAAATCTTGTTGATGTTGTGTGAAAGTTGCACTGAGGACAGTGAAAAAATAAGGAAATGGAATTGTAATACCCCAAGGAAGTTCCCCAATTTCATTATGAATTGTAATTATGTTCTATAGGCTAGTGAGCCAAGTTTATATAAGTTGGTGGGATTATGTGTTTATTAGGCCAGAGAACCTAAGTGTTGAAGGCCAAGAGCCTAATTTTTGTACATTTAATGATGCACATTATTAATATAAAAACATATTTGCATGTGGACCGACCATGATGAATGAGTGATGGGGGACTAAGATTCCACAAATTCTAGGTAAGGGAGAGAGGGATGAAAGGTTGGGAGAAGGGATAAGCTTAAGAGATTAAGACCTTGGGGATAATAATTAAATATTATTCCAAAGTTGTGTAAATGTTTATGTTTTATCCTAAGTTTCTAGAAGGGGGAACGTGTGCAAAATGGGGAGCATCCATCCCCAGGGAGACAAGTGTCAACCTAGGCGCATGCAGTTAAAAATAGAGAAGGGAGCCATGTTGGGGGTTCGACCTCCCATTCTCCATCCTTCGTCTGAACTCACGGGTGTCCATGATTGACCTCTGTTTCAGTGTTTGTCTTGGGGAATTCTTACCTGAACTATTAAGTCTCTGTGTGGGATCTTTGTACACCCTCATGCATCTTTGAAACCAGAACCATGAATCCGTCTTGTGTTGCATGGTTGAGAAATCTGAAATTTTCTGAGTCATGTTGTGCTATCCCAGTGCGTTGTTGTGGTTGCGCAGTTCATGACCATGTGAGGTTGCTGCCATTGACTGTGCATTGTTGAGCCTTATTGTTGTGTCCTCAATGTGTTTGAATTGGTCAAAAGAACAGGTTTCCAAGCCTATGAGAGACTCTCTCCAGGTGAGAGAGTGCATAGAGGAAGTGGGAACTCCTGGAAGGGGTCCTGTAGCTGCCACAGAGATCAAACACTTCCGGTCTGGTTTGTTTCTAAAGCCCAAGGAAAGGGAGGTTTAGCATCCGAAGGACTGTCTGGGTGATAGTGAAGGTGTATACTCTTGGGGTGGGACAAACTTATGGGGAATGAGGTTCTGTGAGTAGTGGGCGTAAGTGACTCCTGGGAGAGAATCCTTCCTATGTAACTATGTGTATTTCATTGACCTTGCCTAGCCTAGGATTCCCTGCCCGGTGGAGCTTAGTCCCAACTTGAGGGTAACCTACTACTGAGAGTGATGAGCAGCGCGGTCTAAGGCTGGGAGGTTAGTGGAAGGTCTACATGCAGTTGGTGGAATTACTACAATTTCAAAGATAAGTATCATTTTGTGCTTAATATTATGTTTTGCATGCAGGTGATGCTTATATGTTATCATGCATTCTGTAGCGCATATGAATTATTGTTAATGTCCTTGGTGATATATATTAGTAGTAATCATGTGCTTACTCTGTATTGTTTAGAACAACTCATTAATTAGATTTAATATGCATGTTATATATATAAGTATGAGAATGTTCCACATAGTAGTGTTTCCCAGCAAGTGGGTTGATGGCTGGGGATGTTACATTTTGGTATCAGAGCCCCAAAAGGCTAAGTTAAGGTTGTGTTTGGTAGCACTACCCAGCCTATTGGTGGTTGGGGATGTTACAGTCATAGAGATGCAGAGGACAGAGGCATGGTTCCAGGGGGAGAATGAGTGATATGACTTCAATATTGCATGAAATTATTTCAATATTACATCAGAGTGTTGCCATCAATTCCAAAGGGGGATATTGTTGATTAAGGTTGATTGTCATTGATGTCAACCCTTGAAGAAAGTCTGGTAGTGAATTATGGTTGCACAAAGGTTTGGGTAATGGACCCAAGGTTGTTTCATGTATAATGGTATGAGTTTTAATATATTTTAAGGTAATACTATTCTATATGGATATTAAATGTCATTCCATTTCCGGTGGTATGTGGAACATCACATAACTTCTCATGGTTAGAGAGTTATGGCCATGAGAAGTTGGAGAACCCAAGTTTGGGTAATGGACCCAAGTTTGTTTGATGGATAATGTATGAGTTTTTGATATATTTGCAGGTAAGACTATTCTAGATGGATATTACATGTCATTCCATTTCTGGTGGTATTTGGAACGTCACATAACTCCTCATGGTTTGAGAATTATGGCCTTACGAAGTTGGAGGACCCTCATATGTCATCTAGAAGCCCCAAAAGGTCAAAGTAGTCAACGTGATTTAAGATATTTTAGAAGGTAAATGATAAAGTGAAGTGATGAGTGTACTATAATTCAAAGTGAATACAAAATAAAGTATTCAAATAATAAATTTAATGGAGAAATTAGAAGTGGGTTAACCCTAAAATAAGGAAAGTGGGCAAAGTGACTTAGAAGATGCTTCTAAGGAAGCTACTTGGAGAGTATAAATAAGAGTCAAGGCTCTCTCATTTTACATCACACTTGAGAATATTGAATATCTATAGGTGACTGAGGTAACCAAATGATATCTAAGTCAAATTTCAGAGGGAAGGTGAAGAAAAGAAGGCCAGAATTCAAGGAAGGATAAATTCTTTTGATGATGCTTTCTAAGGTATGTTATTTATAGGTCATCTCACCATTTTCGCAATAATTTTTTTTCTAGAATGATTCAGACCGTGAAATTTATATTCCATTGAGGAAACATATCCAAGTATCTGTGGTAAAAATTTTATCTTGTGGGTCATTGTATTTTGGAGTTACACTCCGTTTAAAATAGGGTTTGGGGCTAGTCCTTGAACAAGTATAAAACAAATGTTTCAGGTAAAAACGTCATAACTTCTTCATAACAGATCCAAATTCCATAAGACGAAATGTGTTCCTTAGAGTACAGTATTTAGTATTTTGTGTAACATTTTCAAATCAATTCAACAAATATTCTGTGTGGGGCACGCTCTACAAGGTCGCTCTCTAGAATAAGCCAGAATTCAGCAAGGTATGCAATTTTTTCTATAACTCCTTTTATGAGAGGTTCCAAGTAGTGACACCTGGAGGAATTGCATAAAAGAAATGAATAAAATTTTGTACTATTTTCATATCTTTATTCATTACAGGTACATAGTTATGATTATTTCAAGTTAGGGTTGTTGACTAATCCCAAACTAGTCATGTGAGACTAAAGAAAAGTTTGACGAAAATGCTAGTCTCTTGTTGTGAAAGTTAGGGAAGGTTTGCAGGTATTTGATCATATACACCGGATCTATTACATAGTTACAAATCATATTTGGATGATGAAATTGATGAGGGCTTTTGGTTAAGGTACATGTTGGGTACATGGTTGAGAAAAGTAGTTGATGAGTTGTCGCATACATGAGATGTATAGTTGATGATGTTGGTACATATTGATGAGTCATAGTTTATGAGTAGTTGACACATGATTGGTACATACTTGGTACATGGTTGGATGCACTTATTTATGGTACAGTTTGATTACAGGTTGTTTCGTACAGGTTGGTGCATGGTTGATGCACTTGTTTATGGTACAGGTTTATTACAGGTTGAGGTACAGGTTGATGCATGGTTCATGTTTATTGGTACATGTTTATAGCAGTATATCTCACACTGATAGTGTGAAAGTTGTTCCATCATTCTACTTCTACTTCAGGGCAGTTGAACGAGGCAAGAACAAGTCGTTGTAGCCACCTTCCGGTTGTAGTCGGAGAACATAGGGGCTTGTAGCCTCCTTCTGGTTATAGCCACAAAATAAGTTGGAGCTTCCCTCAAGTTGTAGCCTGAGAAACAAGGGGGTTGGAGCCTCCTTCCAGTTGCAGTTGGAAAACAAAGGAAGTTGGTGCTTCCAATAAATGTAATTCTTCAAGACATATAAGAAAAATCATTATGTGGTTTTCTCCCGCTTTGGGTTTCCACGTAAAACACTGGTGTACTCTGTATGTGTATGATTGTTCATTTGTTCATTGCTTATTTAATCTGTAGTTATTGGATGATAATGCTACATTGATATAACCCTTGGATTATATGGTTAAAAAGGATTAAATTGCTCTATTACTTATTCACCCCCCTCTCAGTAAGCCAACACTTACTTCAAAATAGTCTTTGTACTAATGTAATCTTCAAACCGAATGCTATATCCAACTTATTCTCCAATTTTCACATCCATTTCCTCTATTACATGATGAAAAACAAAAATAGCATCCGCCATGTGAGGTTGAGTGCAATTAATCTATTTCCGATTGTTAGTTTACCCAACTTCTACCACAAATTCCGGAATATGCAAGGAGAAAATCATATTTGGTTTACCCAACTTCATCCACCAAATATGAACCCACTATCATCGTCAATCAACCAATCGTCAAAGTGATGTTTTCTTTTGGGTTAGGGTGTTTCTTAGGGTTTATAGTTTTATAAAAAAATAGTGGGATGCACTACATGTGAGTAAGAGAAAAATTAAACTTCCCCGTTGTTTTAAAATTAAGAAGTGATGCCCTGACCATGGGCTCGTCAAGAGGTACCCTGATTGATAGGGTACATTTGTGGACATAACCATTTGCAAGGGACATCCCTAAGGTCATGTCACCATGGATACCAAGTGCTATTAGCACATTCTTGAAATCCCTATTATGTATAAATGTGTCCCCAAAGTGTGGGAATGCACCCATGTTACATTGGTGTTAATGAAAATATCTCATAGGTAACCTCCTTGAAAGATCTATCAAACAAGGATTCCCACTCATCCCTAAATATAAGCATATCAATGCTTGGAATTATATTCTTCCCATGCCTAAGTGATAAGCACTCATAAAAATGATTTTCTCATAAAGTCAAAACCATGGTTTCAACCATGACAAACATTCATGTATAATCATGCCTGATTTGCGAGCATATATGAGTTCTGAAAATTAGAAATTAACCCATACATTATCACCCACCACCATATCAATTCCATTAGGATTCTATGGGTTGATTCCTTGATGTCTATGTGTCCACCTATCCATCTTGTACTATGTCTTAAAAAATGAGTTAATATTTCCACTGCATGCATATGATCCTTGTCTCCACAACCCTCCAATCTAATCCAATGGTGGGAATTCATGTCAGGTTGTATAGTGCACTTGAACTACCTTGTTCTATGCACTTTCACTTTTCATTTTGGCCAACCATTGTTAAGGTATAGCACTACAACTTCTATGTTGAAACTGAGACAATGTGGGAGTTTTTCTTTGTGGTCGCTAGAAAACATTACCTAGTTCATATTGTAGATTGAGGGAATGGGAGATCAAGTTATTTCTTCAATTTTGGCTCTTGTCCAGTAATATTTGAATGTTATTCCCCATGGTGAGAGATGTGATAAACAATATAATTTGACCTCTTACACTATATATTTGAGGAGGCAGTTTTTTGAGCATCATAGTTTGGTTTCAAGCATGGATATATTTTTTTTAATGTACATAGTGTCGTCGAATCTCCGACGCATAGACCAAAAGTAGTAATTGTCAGAGGTATGGAACCCCCATCGGAGGTACTGTAAAACCATCGGATATTCCCTAAAGGTGGTCGTCAGATATCCGATGGCATGACCGACATTACCAATGGATATTCACCGAAAGAGGACGTCGGATATCCAATGTCGAGATTGACAACACTAACCATTAGAGCTATGACAACGTCATTGGAGGTACTATTGTATCATTGGAAATGCGATGATCATGGTCTTCATATATGAGAGCATGTGTTTGACAGTATTGGCCATAGGGACATAGGATATTCGATGTATCTTTATGTTGGACTTTCAACACATAGCTATCAGAAACAATGTCTAATTTAGACGTGTTTTTGGCCCTTAGGGTTGTCGATATAGCTGACAGCGATTTGTTGTATATTCGATGTTCGTACGTTTATTGGATATTTGACATGAATACACCAGAGAAACTAATAACCGGGTTACATTGAAGGGTCGACGAAAATGAGTCGAGAAACTGACGTAGTGTCCTCAGATTTCAATGCACAAGTAGTGTTGGGTTGAATGTTGGACTACCGGTTTGGTTGTGCACCACTTCTAATGTCCCGAATGCTCTTGATGCTTATCAGATAATCACTTTATGTCATGGGCATCAAATCGATGCAGATTATTTAGCTTTTTCATCTGTGAAGTATACTTCTCTTTCTTCTCGCTCTTCTGGTGAAAGTCTAGCTACTAGTAACCGAAAGTCTAAAAGGAATAGGAATATGAAGAGTAAGAAGAAGAAGTCACCAACCTCTACTATTCATGTTTGAGGTATCTCACCAACCTCTACTAGTCATGTTGGATATTTGTCACCAAATTCTACTATTCATGTTGGGGTAAAGCACCTAAGATCTACAAGTCTTTATGGGAGCACAATTCTAGTGAATGCTAGTCATATTGGAATCAAGTCACCAACCTTTTATAGTCATGTTGGAGGCAAGAAACCAACCTATGAAAGTCATTATGGGAGCGCAATTCCAATCAGTACTATGATTCATGCTAGCATCAAGTCACCAACCTCTATGAGTCATGTTGGATACCTGCACTCGACCTCTACTAGTCATGTTGAGAGAAAGAAACCAACCATTGTAAGTCATGTTGGGGACATTGATACTCTCTAGAAGCCTAGAAGATTTGAAAGGGAGATCATCTTACTCATGTTTTCCATACTATTCTTGTTATACAAATAGCATCGTCCTTGTCTAATGTCCATTCTAGTCCTAAGTCATATTTGGTTTCCCAACAACCTATTCAACCATTGGTTGATGAAGTGGTTGTGCTAATGCAATATTAGACTGATCCCACTCTTCTTTTAGGGGGTGATGCGTCTCTTGACCATATTGTCTTGCAGCCTATTCAACCATTGGTCGAGGAAGCGGTCAATGCCAATGTAATATTCAGTTGACCCCACTCTTATTTTGGGGAGTGATGCGTCTATTGACTATGTATTCAACATTTCTAGTTCAGTACCTTCTGAACATGGGAGCATTCCACTCTCTTAGAATATGCTCCCTCCAAGTCCTAAGATGGTTTCCTTTGATTGGATTGCTCTTAATGAGCCTCACCTTCCTTCTTATGCACCTTTCCAAATAACAGTGAAAGTTAATTCAAAAGATATTTAATGATGTATTGTAGATGAAGGATCCTCCAAAAGTATTGTATCCTCCTTGGATTGGAAAGATTTGGGTTCTCTTAAGCTTGTGACAACTACCAGTGAGCTCATGGATTTCGATAGAGGACATAGTGAATATTTGGGGATTCCTCAGTTTCCTATCACGTTAGGTGGGAATACTATCATAATCGATTTATTAGTGGTGTTGGGCCCTTTAGACTTTAATATTATTTTTGGGAATGCTTATGTATATGCTATGAATGTTGTGGTGTCTACGCTCTTTCGTGTGATACATTTTCTTCACAACAAAATTGTCACAATTGGCCAACTTCCATTTGATAATCACCATCTTAATTTGACTTCATCTCAGGTTTCTCCTTTCTATGTTCCTAGTGTTCAAAAAGATTCTTCCCCACCACAAATAAATTATGTGACATCTTATCCTCAATCTTCAATTGCTTCTATTATGGGATATTTATAGTCATGTTTTCCTTCTCAAGAGCAGGTCTCGACAATTCATCAAGTGTTGTAATTAATGGGGGAATGTGAGCCCTTTATTTCTCCTATTGGCCCAAGCAATATTGAGTTTCCTCTTGAGTATGATATTACTGTTTCTAAGACATTGAACCTTGGTATTGGTGAGTATTTGAGTCCCAATTTATTGGATGTTGAATTTCCTTCAGATGAGGCTATCCTTGAAGATATGATTACATATTTTCCACCTCATCCTGAATTGGAAACTTTACAATTTGGTTACCAAAGAAACCCTTGGCCTGAGCCTAGCAATGGGCTCTACCTGGAGAAGTACTATGCATAAGATGTAAGGTTGTGCAGTGAATTGTACATATTGTACTTTTAGGGTTTTTTGTTTTCAAGTTTTGTATTCCATAACACATGTTATTATTAGAGGTTTTGTAACATCCCACTCTTGCACGCACCTGATGTGACTTATCCTTGAGGACACTTCCGTGCAAGTGATCTGGTTCATTATATGATTGATTGCTTAGCTTATGGATTCTAATGTTGATACTGTGGATTATGATTATATCTTATTTGATTATATTTGTATCGACAGGTGTTATTGATTGGTTTCTCCTGAGTGTGCGGGACTTTGGACTGATTGAGGATGATGATGACATCGATGGACCTCATTGGAATCCAGATCGAGTCAGGGAGTGGATTGTTTATGGTTTGAGTGTTTTTGTTATTTCATGTGACATATGACTGGTAAATTACAATGTTGTTTATAGATCGCTGACATATTTGTTGATGGATGCAGGCTGATGATAGCTTTCTAATCAGACTCACATTTGGAGTAAAGGTTTCATGCACGACAACAATAGATGTTGAGGGAGAGGTGTGGTAGAAACCCTACCACAACTTACTAGCACTCTCGTCATGGCTCGAACTATAGGTTAACGATTACCTAGTTCGAGAGATCCACGATGTCGTGAGGGTAGACTGAGACAGTCGCTCACGAAGATTCTAATAGGCAGGCAATAAGGCAGGGTCCTTATTCCTTAGAGGCCCTTAGTCTCTCACAAGGTCACCTAACGGAGTATTGACTCGAAGGGCTTGACATCTACCAAAATCAATCAAAAGGTGAGTGGCACCCTTGGAGCACGTAGTGCATCTTGAAGGGAACGTCGCGTATATGAAACTTGAATGAAGGCGAGTGGCACCCTTGGAGCACGTAGTGCATATTTAAGGGCACATTGTGGTTTTAACACTGGTGAGTCAATGAACCTAGGTTCCTAGAAAACAATATCTCATTTGACCTAGTCAGCCTTAAGATAATTGTTGCATGAGTAAAGTTTGAAAATTATAAAATTTCTCTTAAAAACAATTTTGCCGAGCCTAGTTGAATTTAAAGCCTAGGTCTAAGTAGGACATGAGTACTCAAAATTAATTAAGCAAGTAATAAAGGGGGATGAAGAAAATGGGGGTAAAAATTAAATTTAAAAAATTATTGGAGGATTAAATTATTTTGAAAGATTAATTGTTGCCTTTGTGAAAAAATTGCTAAATTCGAACTTAGATAAAAAGGGGAAACTTAATTACAAAAGGAATTTGGAACATGGGAGGGAATCTAGTCTAGAGAACTTTCCTTTTTCGAGCTCAACTAAGCTTTAAAAAATGCGTTAGTCATTAAGGGAATGTGAGGGAATAAAGGGATATTGAGAAGAATTTTTAGGAACGCTTTTAGGTGGATGAAAAAAATTGACAATTTAATTTAATAAATAAAATAAAATTCCGGTGCAACTAAGGGATCAGGTGACAAGTGTATGGGGGAGAATTTTCCTAAATAATTTTTAATAAGACGATAATAAATGTGCATTTGACAACTAGTCACTAAGAAAACTCTATAAAAGAAATGGCAAAGGAGGGGAATGGATCACGTCTCGTATGAGTAAGGTTGTGCTGTCGGATTTTCTTGACTGATTTTTCTTGTGAGAGTTGGGATACCCAACTCGGATAGAGAGTGGTAGCTCGACCTTGCGAGGTGAGCTGGGAGCTAGTTTTCTCTGGTTTGTGTGTAGCCCATTTGCGGCTCAGGGGTTCAAGGGAAGCAAAGTACCCCTAGCGTTGTCTGAAAGGTACCGGTGAAGTCTCAGCGGTTAGAAAGCAAGAGCTGGACGAAGCGCAGGCGCGAGACAAACACCTTGGGTTCTCCACATTCAGGGAAGGTATGCATGTGTACAATTTTGCAATGATAGATTGGTTAAAATATTTGTATGCATGTGTACAATTTTGCAATGATAGATTGGTTAAAATATTTGTATGTGGAATTAGATAATGATGAATATGGTATTGGATTCTGGAACAAGTTGGTAATTTTCAATTGAGATTGTCTGTACATTGAATTAAGAAAATTGTTCAGCATATTAAGAAAAGTTATAGCTATGATTGTTTGTTTAACACTCGCTGCCATGGGTGGCTTCTTGCTTGACCTTCTTAATCCTCCCTGCAACTCTTCTTCCCAAGACATTCATTACGTAGACTCATCGATTTGACTGGTGCGACTAGATTGTTTTTGCTGCCTAGATGACCTTACCTTCTTTTCTCGCTTTTTAGCTGTGATTAAACCCTTGTGTTTTGCGCAAAATAAATCACCCAACAATGGAGTTGTTGCCCTGACGATTTTATTTTTGTTGCTTCTGTTTTCTTGAGGGAGTTAACCCCGCCCTTGGGAAAATTTCGCCCCGCATGATGATCTAGTGTTTCTCGGCGAAGACGGGTCTCTTCCCCCTCAATCTGCTTAGATGCATGTCGCTGTTGTTCATCTTTTAACACAGCAAGCATGCAAGCCCAGAGCGTGTGAGAGAAGGAAGTTTGTATTTCGTTGATCTTTTTACAAAGAAAAGACTTGTGACCGCCTGTGTTACTTCACTGCGCGTTGAGTTTGGATGGCCTGCGTTTTATCTGTGCTAAGCATTTTTATTATTTCTCTGCTCGACGATTCATTTCGTCTCTGCTCAACACATATACACTCTTTCCCTCAGCATGTAAGTCGCCCAACAGTCTAATGGAGCCTCCACCAATTTGTATTACCTCTCTGCGTTATCATTTCATAACTCCCCTCACCAAATCCTAAGGGGGATTTCTCTGTGATGAAGCAGTCACCGGCCCAACAATCCCTTACTCGTTCTCTGCGTTTTTTTTTAGGGTGAAATCTGACATGAGTCCCTGCGTTTTTCTTTTATCTCTGCTTTTGGGCACACCCTTCTCCGGCACGCTTGCTCCAGCGCTGTCAGAATTTCGGGCTGCCAGGGGCGCCCACATATTGCTCAGGAAATCGTTTATCTTCTGCAGTTGATGGGCAGCGAAATCGCTCTCCCCTTTCCTCCCTTTTTCTCAGCGAAAATCCGTTTTATTTCTGTGCACTGTGCTTTTTCCTCTTGCTCAGGAAATCATTTATCTTCTGCAGTTGATGGGCAGCGAAATCGCTCTGCCCTTTCCTCCCGTTTTCTCAGCAAAAATCTGTTTTATTTCTGTACTGTGCACTCCCTCCCTTGCTCAGTGAAATTATAACTCTCTGCCACAATTTACGCTGGGTTGCACACAACTATTTTCCCTTGCCACGAATTTACTCCCACCGTGCAAGCAAGCTACTTTTCTGCCACGTTTTTATCCCTTGCATGACCGAAGTTAATTCTGCTGTCACGATTTATTCTTGAGCTTTTTCCTCCTGAATTGACGAAGATCCATTAATAACCAAGATTACCTTGCGCCTTGACTTTTGAGAATGCCGGATCGAATTAAATTTTGGTCACTAGTACGCCTTTAATCATGTAAATGTATGATGTTTAGATTCTCTAGTAGGAAGGTAGAATGGGTAGCGTCTCTTGCACAATGACCCTTTTGATTGACTAGTTAAATTACTATAATCGTTGCGCGCACTAATTTTTAGTATAATGGGTGATGAATATATATTAAACCTCTTGCGCGCAACAATAACTTGAGGCAAGAAGTGGTTGTTTAGTCCTAGGACCACTCACGTTATGAAGGTTGTCCTTATGTTTATTTAACTTCTTTTTAACTTCTTTAAATTGTCTATGTTGATGGTTTAATAACTAGATTTTTTTGCGCCCTCTATTGTGTCCTTATATGATTGATATAGGATTTAATTCTCTTACGCCTTGGAATTTCAAGTTAGTTGTGTTGTTTTTTAGAATTATATGGCGCCTTGATGATCTTTGGATGATGTGTCTAATGTCGCTATTAGTTGTGGTGTGTAGTTCCTAATGCATAGAAAAAAATAAAAATAAAAGTTTACCTGTCGTATTATTGCTTTGTTGTTGTAACGGCGGGGCCATTTCATATGGTATTAGAGCGGGTTCAACCCCACGACTCTAGATAGCCACGCCTTCCACTGAATTAAGTCCTTGATTTATACTCGATGCTAATTGAATTATTAACTTGTCCATGCGTTAATCACGGCTAGAGAACACCGCAGAAATTCACGACGTGGTACCAGGGGAGGAGGTGTGACACCTCCAATAGCACCCGCGGCAGAGGGGTCCAACGCCCAAGGAAAAGAACAAGTCTTGAGCATGAGCAGATTGCCGCGCGGGATGCATTGGGTCTGACAAGGTCCTTCCCGGGAAATGTCATAGGCCTCGACCAACCGTCTGTACTAAGATAAGGACAAGGCGCATGTACCTCTGAGGGTCCACAATGCACCCCAACCAGTGCTCGTAGCATTCACGAGGAAATCTAGAAGATTAAGTTCCCGTGTTCACGAGTGTCACAAACAACTGAGCCGCCGAGGCATGGATGGAGAGAAAGGCAATGTCCTTCGCGCTTCGCATTTATGACCTCCAACACGAAGGTCTGCATGGAGGTTTTCAGCTAAAGGGGAGCGCTATTCTATTGTGGAAGACACTCCTACCTGAGCTAAACATGGTTTTCGAAGTCGTTATTGAGAATGGTTTGTGGAATGGTTCCGAGAGAAGTAAAATTTAGAGGAACTCATTGAGCGCCAGCACGATGAGTCCATTGCCTTACGACACGATGGTCATATGGTGTCGGATTATGAGACCAGATTTGTGGAGCTACTTCGGTATGCCCCACATCTGAACACAAAGAAGCTAGAGATCAAGAAGTTCGTGATCGGCCTTAACTCCATCTTTCGTGCAAAGGCGAGGATCTAAATTCCTCAGATGTTGCATGATGCAGTCCAGTAGGCCTCTTAGATAAGGAATATTTGACCGCGGGAGTCCGAGCAGGACTCCTACAAGACTGTCTGGACTGACAACATCTGGTGTGCATCAGCATTAGACGTCGTCCCGACCAGACCTCTTGGTATCAAGATACATCTATATAACCCTTGTTCACGACACCTTGACGATAGGTTCCTCAACAGAGGGATCCTTACAGGGAACAACCGCATCTGCGACAACACCGCTAGCAACTACCGTTTAGGCTTGTCAGTAGAACAGACCAAGATCTTAGGCTGGTGGGCCAACAACTTCTACTTCTAGGCCAGGAGTGCTGGACCAGAGACGGGTGTTGGACATGTCGACAAGTACATTACTAACCAGACTATCCGGTTGAGAGGACCATAGTGGCCAGATCAACAAAACCCACTATAGTTGGAGATTAGGGCAAGACCCATCAGATTCTTGCATCAATGAATAATCGTCACGCCGAGCACTGGTCCACTGTGCTCGAGGCAACGGGTACCATCGCCAACCAAAATTTTAGTTTTCGTTAGATCTTGGTGCTATAGAGAGCTCTATTTCTAGCACCGTGCTAAAGGGATTTAGGTAAAGTCATTGAACCAGACGAGTTTAGATTCGTCGATGTGGCTTCAGGTACCAACCAGATGGTTGGATGAAGGGGTATGAATTGTCACTTTAACTTGGGGATAGTCTAACCTACGTCACAATATTAAAATCTTATGATGACATGATCAGTATGGACTGGTGGGAATCACATGATGCGATACTCAATGGTAAGATGAGGTGGTTGAGTTGGACCGACGATGAAGGACAGAGAAGTGTGATTGTAGGAAGAAAATATGGAGTATCCCCGAGGTTCATTTCTTCCCTACAACTACAAGAGAGCACGCACAAGGATGCAAGTTATAAGCATACTTAGCGCCGAACATCAAGAGCATGGAAGAAGGATTATAATACCTTCCGGTAGTATGAGAGTTTGCAGATGTGATTCCCAGTATAATTACCAGGTGTGCCGCCTGAAGCCAAGATGGAATTTACCATCGAACTAAAACCTGGAAATGAACCGATAGCAATAAATCTGTATCAGATGTTGACCCCTGAGTTATAGGAGTTGAAAGTGCAACTGAAGGAGTTGTTGGACCTAGGACTTATACGTCCAAGTGTATCACCTTGGAGTGCTCCTGTTAATTTCATACGAAAGAAGCATGGTTTGTGGAGACTCTGCTTGACTACTGTCGAGTATTCCTTGACGAAATTTTGATACTTTCTCGGATGACGGAAGATCAGGACGAAATTTTATGCTTGGTACTATAGTGTTGCGAGAGAACAAATTACGGGAAGAGGTCGCAAAGCTATCGAGGATTCATTACTTAGGGCATGTTATCTCCAATGAAGGCATCGTTGTGGCTCCAGCGAAGGCAGAGGCTATTATGGAGTGTCCTGCGCCGACGAATGTCCCAAAAGTGTGTAGCTTCAGGGGTTTAGAGGGATATTATCGACGGTTCATCGAGGGTTCTTCCAAGATAGAAAATCTGATTACGGAATTGCAGAAGAAGAACAAGATGGTTGTGTGGACCGAGAAATGCGTGGAAGCATTTCGAAGGCTCAAGGAGATGATGATGACAACACGAATACTAAAAGTCCTTGGCATGGATGAGGGCTTCTCGGTATGCATTGATGCATCCAAGGAAGGCTTAGATGGAGTCTTGAGGAAAGACAGTCGAGTGATCTCTTACATCTCGAAGAAGTTAACGAAGCATGAGGAGAACTACACGATACATTATTTGGAGTTGTTAGCCATCGTGTATGCCCCGAGAGTGTGGAGACACTACCTGGTTGGAAATAAATTCGAACTAAAAACATACCACTATGGTTTACAACACCTTTTTAAGAAAAATGACTTGAATGTATGGAAAAGGCGCTAGTCAGAACTTCTTATCGATTACGATTTTGAGATTTCCTACTTAAAAGGGATAGTGAACAGAGTGGCAGATGCATTGAGTTGGAGACCACACATATTTTCAGTGATACATCTTCAAACGAATCTACGTGAAAATATTCTAACTACAACGTGACACTGACTAGTATAAAGAGGTTAAGGAATTCTATTGGACAAGACACCATGTTGGTACCAAAATTGAGAGATATACTGGGACGACGACGGATCATTGAGATATAATAACCAGATTTACTTACCGCCCAAGGATGAATTGAGAAGTTTTGATCTTATACGAATCTCATAATGCAATGTACATGGCTCATTCAGGGGTCATGAAGATGAGGACAAACCTTAAGCCCTTATTCTTCTGGAAGGGATAAAAGCAGACATCATCAATTGCATGGTGAGATGTCTAGAAGGTCGGTAGGTGAAGGATGAACATAGACATCCGATAGGATTTCTACGGCCACACACTATTCTAGAATCAAAATGGGAGGTCATTTCAATAGAATTCATTAGGGAAATTGCCATTGACAACAAGGAGGCACAACTCGATTTTCATGATAGTTGACACTCTAATAAAGAGTTCACATTTTTTCCCTGTGCATACGACACATCAGGCGCTAGGTATAGCTAGATTTTATATCAGCAAGATATTGAGACTGCCAGACATACCAAAAGAATCATATCCGATAAGGGAATCAGTGTTTGCAAGACGTTTTGGACAAGTTTCCCAAGGAAATTTCATACATCATGTCCCTGATATAGATAGGTTGATCGAAGGAACGAACCAAATTTGGAAGGTTGTATTGCGTATGTGTGTGTTGGACCAACAAAAACATTGGGAATAGTTCTTTCCATTGGCCGAGTTTGTGTGTGACAACAACCAACAAGGTACCGTTTAGATGGCACTGTTGAGTTTCTCTACGGGCGATCATATCGGGCGCCTTGAGCTAGGATAGACTCGAGGATGGGGTCCTGGTAGGACCATAAGCGATCCAAGAAATTGAAGAACAAGTACAAATGATACGAAAAAGGGTTGGAAGAAGCGAAAGATCGACATAAGGGTTTTGTTGATGTGCATCGCATGACAATAATTATGAAGGGACTAACGACTTACCGTGCCTCATTCCTTGATGTGTTGCTTGATATTTATCTTGTATTTATGTGTGACCTTAGGTCAATGATCCTACGCATGTGATTGACTTGAGTTCTTGGCAGATGTTGGGTGAGGATGTGCTCACGGCGGAGCCAACCCATCTTCTGGACCATTGCATTCAAAAACTACAACGTCGAACTGTCGATCAGGTAAAGGTGTAGTGGGAAAAGTGTAGTCCACACTCAGCTACCTGGGAGGACGCCTATGACATGCATTTACAGTTTCCATTTTTTTTTGATAGCCAGACCTTTAGATATTGTCAGATACTTTATTTCTGCACTTGTATACTATGAAACTTCGGGAGGAATCAAACCAGCTTTTGACCACTAGTTGATGCTGATCTAACTTACGTTTAGCTTGAGCTCTTACCTCTTCGAGTTTCATTAAAGCATTAATTCGGTTCTCCAAAGGGGGACAGTCTTCTTCTTGTATTTTCTGTGATAGCTGTAGTGAGGGAAGAAGAATATGTGGTGGCAGAATTGCTTCTCTGCCATAGACGAGAAAGAAGGGAGAGTTACCTACAACAGTCTTTGGTGTTACCCTATCAGCCTAGATTGCGTTTAACAATGCATTATGCCAGTTTTTGTGATTTTCAGATACCGTTCTCTTGATGATTTTAATCAGATTCTTATTTGTGGATTCTGCCAATCCATTGCCCCGAGGGTAGTAGCTGGCAGAATACTTCAATTTAATTCCTTTTTCCAGAGCGAACTCGCTCATTTCAAGAGACGAAAAATAAGAAGTGTTATCGAATACTAAACAGTCAGGGATACCAAAACGAGTAATAATATTTGAATTTAAAAAGGCAATTACCTGACTGGTATTCACAGTTCTTAATGCGGTAGCTTCAGACCACCTGGTGAATTAATCTGTGGCTGTTATGATAAACTTATGCTGCTGTGAGGATGGCAGATTGATTGTACCTATAATATCAAGACCCCACTGCTGAAAAGGGGAGTCTATTGAAACAGGCTGCAAAGGAAAGGTTGGTTTCTGTATCGCCCGGATGCTTTTTGACAAATAATACACTTGCGACACAAGGCATGGGCATCTCTAAAAAGTGTGGGCCAGTAATAACCGGCTCTCAAAACTTTATGGGCAGTGGTGTCACCACCAAAATGCCCGCCAGCTTCTCTTACGTGCAATTCTAGTAAGACTTTTTCTGCTTCATCTTTCTCAAGACAGCGCATTAGTACTCCATCAAAATTTTGACGAAATAGAATACCATTAATCAAATGAAAGGAGGCAGATTTTAATCTTAACTCTCTTCTTTTAGTGGGATCCAAGTGACGGGGGGGCTGACCCATGTTCAATACAGAATTTTATATCGTCATACCATAGACTGACAGAGTTTTGTGCACAGCAGATTGCATTTTGATTGTGTTGTCCTAGTTTTGACATATCATTTTCTTCTTGTTGTCCTGCTGCTGAATCAACAACTTACTTGCATAGCCCTTGGCCTCTCACTATTTGTGCTGGGGTGATTTCTATGTCATACTCCTGTAAGGAGGTGACCCAGTTTGCCCTCTTTTCGCCTAGTTCTTTCTGCACTAACAGATTTCTGACGGCTGGGTAAGGGACAATAATTTTCGTCCTAGATTTCAAAAGATAAGATCATAAGTTCTTAACTTCTTTGAAAACAATGTAGGATTGTTGATCTACTGCTGGGTAATTAAGTTCCGCACCTTTGAAAGCAGAGCTCATAAAGGTAATGGGTACTTCATTGTTTTCAACGTTCTTTTGAGTTAGGAGGGAAGCGTAGGAGCGGTCAGAAGCAAATGTGTAGAGCATGAAGTCTTGCGAAAAGTCGGGGCTCATGAGAGAAGGAGCGTCTATTATGGCCTTTTTTATTGAATTGAAATATTGATTTTCTAAGGGTCCCCAATGATATTGTGCGTCTTTCTTAATTAAATTATGTAAAGGTCTCACCATTTAGGAAAAACTGGGAACAAATCTCCTGACGAAGTTTATCTGGCCTAAGAAAGAATACATAGACTTTTTGGATGAGGGAGGGGGGAGTTTCGAGATGACTTGAGTCCTTTCAGGGTCGATAATCATCCCTTTGCTTGACACAAAAAATCCTAAGAGTTTACCTTGTTCTACTGCGAAGATAGATTTTTTAGGATTCAAGGAAATGCTGTATTTATGACATCGCTGTAGAACGGCTCTTAAATGAGCTAGATGATCAGTTTTGTTTTTCGAAAATACAGTAACATCATCTAAGTAAACTACGATGGATTGATTGATTAAGCCTCGGAAAGTGATGTCCATCTCTCTTTGGAAAGTGGCACCGGCATTAATCAGTCCAAAGGGCATTTTCCTGTAAGCGTAGGTGCCCCATGGAGTGTGGAAGGTAGTTTTAAGTTGGTCTGGAGGAGACATCAGGAGCTGGTTGTACCCTGAAAAACCATCCAATAAGGATAGTCTCTCAGAACCAGATACCTGTTGAAGGATCTGTTCCATAGGTGAGACAGGGTAGTTGTCTTTATCAGACGCTCTATTAAGGTTTCAGAAATCGACGCATAGTCAGATTTCCCCACTTTTCTTCCGGATAGGGACAAGGTTAGAAACCCATTACGTGTGCCTAACTGGGAAAATTATCTTAGCATTTAGGAGTTTATTTTATTCTTTTTTGACGGTCGGTTCAAGCTTAGGGTGCATTTTTCTTAACTTTTGTTGAAAGGGTAAGGTTTGGGGTTTCATAGGAATGACGTGTTGTATGATGTTAGGGTCAAAAGTTTTAAGTTCGTCATACGTCCACGCAAAAACATCTTTAAATTCTTTAAACAATTTAATAAATGTGGCTTTCTCTTGTTTAGAACACACAACCCCTAAATTAATGCACTGCGGATTGTCATTAGTTCCCAAGTTTATTTTTTCATACGATAACGAGGAACTATTGGTTTTACAGTTGACCGATTTTTTGAATTTATCTTGAAGATCGTAAAATTTTTCTAATCTAACTACAGATTTAGGGATTGAATTTACCATGTCTGATGAAGATTCAGGAGTTCTCGGATCTGGTATTACCGTGAAATCGCGCAAATTGTCGTCATGAGTGCATTCATCGATCACCGCGCCTTGGAAAGTTTCTTCCATATGCAGGAAGCTAATAATCTGTTGATCGTCATCGAAGACTCTCCAATTTGTGATGTTGTCAGGAACGGATGCCCTGAACAATAGTTTGACGGAGAATGCATTCGGGGACAAGCCTTCTGCAGGAAAGAGTTTGGAAGCTACGTTAGCTAATAGATCAGCTTCAGAATTATTCAATCTCAGAATAGAATTTATATTGAAAGAAGAAAACTTATTCATTAAATTCCATACCTCAGATTGGTAGCTTTTAAGATGCGGAGACAGACAGTGGATAGAATCTCTTACCTGTCTAACCACGATTTCTGAATCGCTAAAGACAGTCAGATTTTGAATGTTCATATCTAGAGATTTTCTGAGGCCCTGCAATAAAGCCTCATATTACGTTGTGTTATTAGTATATTCAAATTCTAACCTACATGTAATCAGGGTTTTGTTACCTGTCGGATCAATAATAACGTAGCCTGCACCTACTCCTTCTTTGGACTTTGACCCGTCAAAGTAAAGAGACCAAATTTGATTTTTATCGGGTGTATGGGACCAATTGTGTAGAAGTTGTTGGCTGCACATATGCTACAATCTCGGACTATTGTTCTGGGTTGGTGATAGCTGAAGTCTCGGCCATGAAATTGCTGAAAAAGGTATCCATCCCTTGTATTTCGGGTGAATCAGAAGAAGGTGTAAATGGTTCATTGGGATCATTTAAGTCTGTGACCGTGAACTTAAGGTAGCGTTCACGATTTACCTTGATTTTGTTGGGCTTGCCGTTCTCGGGCAGCCATAGGTGAGACCAATCTGTCGCGAAATGGCCATGTAGCTGCTCCGACCAGTCTCTTCTTAGAAACAAACCATAAGCTTCTGGAATATCCACAACGATATTATCAATCACTTGATGAACTTTGGGGTTAGACGATAATCTTATAAGAACATTCCTTAATTCGCCTACAACTTTAACACTAGTTCGATCAAGTTGGATGATTTTTAAAGTGGATGGTTCAACTTCAGCGTTAATCTTCTAACATACAGACCATGGCATTACATTGGATGATGCTCCTGAATCTACCATACAATTGTGCACGTTTCTATTAAAGATTTCGAAAGTTAACAAAAATGGAGGTACATTTCTACGAGTACTAAGGGTGGAAGCTTGTGGCTTTTTACTCGCAGTCTTTAATTTATCTACATTTGTTACATTATTTACAGGAAGGCTTCCTTTATCGTGAGGATCAGGATTATTCTTAGCGGAAGTCTTCTGAGGAACTTTGTTCTGAACAACCTTGTTACTGCTTGAATTACCATTTTTGCTATTCTCTGCGATGTTCTGTAACATTTTTTGTAGCAGAAACAGAAATTTTAATAATTCATAAACATAAATGTTAGCCCTTAACTTTTTTAGATATTCAACTAAATCATAATCTAAGTTGGGGTTTACATGACTCTGTTTAGTCTCAGCTGGTTTAGATTGCTTTGGGGGCAAAGTCGTAGTGTTTTCGGAAGAAGGTTTGTTTGTTGTCTTACTCCTAGTATTGTAGGGATGTACCGTCTCGAAATTAGCTTGAAAAATGCTATCTGAGAAGTGTCCAAAAATGTTCAAAGAAGATTCTTCTTCTTCAACTGTCTCTTGTTCAACTACTTCCTCAGGGATCTCAGGAGGCATCAAGTTATCCTGGGCTTCTAGAATTGTTTGAAGGGCGAATTGCAGACTTTCTAGATTCAGGCCCTCGGTATTTGGATTAGGTCGGTTGGTGGGAAAAGGCTTTGTGAACAGGGGTTTGTAAGGCCCTTTGCTCGAAGAAGCTTCTTCAGCCGTCCTTTTCAAACCTATAACTTGATTTGACAGTTTTTGAACGACTCTAGTTAGGTTTTCTAAATCTGAGCTTTCAGGTTGTGTTTTATTTTGAGCAAGTCTAGGGAGGATTTCGATTTTCTTTTTGGAAGATGAACTAGTCTCTATTTCATTGCTAGTAGTGTATTTTAAACTAAGAATGTCTTTTTCAATCTGGCTAGCCTCTTTGAAGGCCTCCAACAACGTGGCTTTCTTAGATCGTTTTACCCAAATGGCTATACTTTGATGCAAGGCTTTAGTATAGTATGTTATAATAAGATTCTCAGCAGGCATCGAATCCATAGGGATTCGGTTCTTAAGTGTTAAGAATCTTTGGTTAAAGTCTTTGATTTTCTCTTTAGGGTTCATTCTTAAACTAGAAAGCTCCATGATTAGGACTTCTGGGGACTTATCGTCTCCAAACTTCTCCAGAAAGCAGGATTCGAACTTCTCCCATGACACGATGGTATGGGGTTGCTGGGCAAAGTACCAAGTAGAGGCATTGCCCTCGAAAGTATAGGGGAACAACCTACAGACTACGTCTTCGTGCTTGACATTACGGAGTCTAATGGCTAACATAAAATTTTTAATGTGATCTTCGACGATCTATTTAGAGTCGGGGTCAAACTTGGGAAGCCACTTCTCCGGATGTTTGGGTAAGGGATGCTGAGGCCCAGGTACAGCTATTGCAGCCTAGTCGAGCCAAGGTCTGGCAGGATTGTTTTGGTTGGCCATTGGTGTAGGCGGTGTGGAAGGTTGAGAAGGGGAACTTCCTTCGTCAGAAGAGTCTTCTCTAGAAGAAGAAGGAGGTGATGGAGGTGGTGAGGGTGGTATTCCAGATCCTCCTGCAGCAGGAGTGAGGGTTGGATTTGTAGGGTTCAAAGTGAGGTTAGTGCCTCCAAGTTGTTCTCTGATATCAGAGAAATCTAATGGTTGGTCCAAAGGCTAATTAGGTTGCCTTAAACAGGCAAAGGCACTATGTGTTCTTAAGAGAGATTGGTGGACAATCTCCTGTACGTCACCACCTGTAGGATTTGGGGTTACTGGTTCAACTGTGATCCGTAGATCATCGTTTGATGTGGTTGCTATTTGAGGGATGATGTTGTCATTTGAATGACTTCTTGTCACTATAGGTTAGCGGTTAGGTGGTGGAGGAGTCTTACGACCACCTCGTGCCATTAATAATTTTCAGGCCCTCCTTCTAGCACCATTTGTTGACGGGCGAAATTGAACGCTCATCAACTGGAGGGGTGGATCCGGTCCGGGGTTGTCTAAATAACCCAAGCTGTTTGGGATGATCCACTCCGACGGGTTTAGCGGCTCCGTTGGCTGATCTAAGTCCTAGGAAAACGAAAGAAAAACTAAGCTAAGGAAACTAATAAAAAAAAACAACTACAACAAACTATATACAAATCGAAAACTATATATACAGTTTACTAACTAATATCATAAAACAATAATTCTACTTATTTAAATGTTCATCTATCAATAGAATTAAATCTTAATTATATATGTACAACATTTACATATTACAGATTTTAAATCGAAAAACTTGCGAAAATCATTCATGAACTGTCCTATGACAGCAAAGCTATTATTTTTTATTTTTTATAATTTTTATGAGAAAGAAATTAAATAAAAACTATCTAAGCTGAGCAATTAAAATAATAATCCTAACTGTAAAACTGAACTATATATCTATCTAAACTATTGAGAATTCTCGAACTTATTAACTATTAAATTGCAAATAACAAACTGACCTGAAGTAACGCTTCCTATTTGTCCTGTGCTCAGTACTTGATTTGGCTGTTTGGTGGGAGGAAACCCGCACCAGATTTTCCACAAGCTTCTTGTAAATAGGAAGCAGAAGTGCTCTTTGAATATGAATGACAGAACAAACAAGACATAAAACGACAACAATCTTAAAGTTTACAAATCATCACATTTAGATAAATCCCTGTGCGAATATTTGTACAAAATAGTTCATTTAACGAAGAAGATAAACCTTTTATTCATTAAATTGAGACAAAGTAATTGTTGTACGAAAAATGAGATACATCAGATATGGATAGAATTTAAGTCACAACGCATCAACCTGTAACAAATCCTGATAACTAAAGTAGTCAATGATTTGATTACAAATTAAAATGCACAAAACTTGAACGAAAGTATGATAAATTGAAAGCTAAAGATGTTACAAAACATCCACTTCCATTCAAGTCTATATCATCATAAATCCATAGTCTTTGTTCTCCCAACAGTGATGGGTTCATTACAAAAATTAATGAGTATATAAAGGCCACAGGGTAAACATCCCTGTGGGAATTATCAAAAGTTGTTTGGAAAAATCTGGGAACAATCTCCCAAATCTCTATTTCTGCCTAAGGCTAACAACTTAAAACAAAACTATATAACAAAAAACATGTTCTAAACTGCCACAGCATGTCCAAATTCCCATTGAAATTCGTATGTACCTGTAGATGGACAAGGATAAACAAGTTTAGATAATGTTTTATTTGTAAAATTAACAAAAATTTAAATTTTATGACTAGCTACAGAATCTCATGATTCTGTAGCTGGTCATATTTACAAACATAATCGTTTTAAATCAATCCAAATGATAACAGAAATACATTCGACCTATTAAACAAATCCTTAATTACTAATTTAAAGCAAAGCAAATCATTCACACTAGAAGTAACCAAATCTTTTATGCCAATTTGAAAAAAACGAAATCGTGTTTAATTAACCGAATGGTAACAGGAATGTATGCGATCTTTCAAACAAATTTTTATTACCAATTGAAAACAGATAGAGTTGTTTTGACAATTCAAAATCAACGAAATCATTTTTGAATCAACAAATTATATTCTATTTATCAAACCAATCTTTGATACTAATCAAGGATGATTTTAGGGGCTAAATTTCGCTCATGGGCTAATTTTCCATGGTTTTTTAAAAAATGAGATTCACTATTTTAAAAATGATTCGCCCAAATTCTATAGGATAAAATCATTTTACCTTAAAAATAGCCAAAATTTTATAAAAACTATATACAATACTTAGAAATTTGAATATTTTTACAAAAACATCGCCAAACATTTATAGTTGACATATGAAGGATTAGTAAGATTTGCCAAGGTTTCTACCTTTTAAAATAAATTTCCATCCTTAAAATCATCCATGATACTAATCCAACGCATACACAAACGACTATGCTAATTCAAACATACAGAATCGTTTCTGAATCAAACCAAACAGAACTGAATCGAACTAACTCAGAGCCGACACAATCGTTTATACTAATCCAAGAACAATAAAACCGTATTAAATCGGTTCAATCAAAACATAGCTATATTCGATTTTAGCAAACGAATCAACGCAAACAAAATAGTTTATGCTAATTCAAAACGAAATCTTTTGTACTAATTCAAATAGAAAAACGAAATCATTGTTGGTAATTCGAAGTAAACAGAATCGTTTTTTGAATCTATTCAAACAAAACAGAACTAATTCAGAGCAAACACAATCGGCTATGCTAATTCGAACCAAATCATTCAAAATCGATGTTGAAATAACATACCTGGGCTGTAGGAAAACGATTTAGTCAAGATAACTTTGAGTTGACAAAGGCAGTTGTTGCCTCAAAATTTCTGAAGACAATAGAACCCGTGCTCTTTTGCTTCTTATTGTAAGCTTGTAGCCTGTCATTTTCCTTTGACAACATAGTAACCCATTCCTCCAATGATTTAATTTTAGATTGCAACAGAGGAACATCCGTGTAGTAATTTTCAAGCCAAGAATTGCATTGAGTACACGGTGGTTGATCGGGCCGAGCCACTACAGGTGAGGGTTCTTTTAAATCACCAGTGGGTTCCACTGTCAAACTTAATTCCCGGGAAGTTAGGGTCACCCTTGAGGCACGGTGGGAGATTGGATACATAGTCATAGGGTTCAACAAAAAAGAGACCATGTGAATACGGGTATTCCTCGGCCAAAAAAGTGTTCAATCTCAGAGTCCGAATCCTCACTCAAAACAATAGGCTTCTGGTCAATGTTTTGTTTGGGCTTGTTTCAAGCACACCGAGATATCCATCGTGCATTCTTCTTTCCCTTACTATTGGCATCGGTATTACCCTTGCCCTTCTTCCTTACAAGCCTCTTAAAGGTCTTAGTATTGTCTTTAGAACACGGGTCGGGCATGGCATCGAGTAAGTCAATGTTGGGACAGTTTGAGGGTTTGACAGGGGGTAGAAGGGTAGGAGGTGGCATGGCAGGCCCAACCAGGGTTTCAGTGACCACAGTCTTGTCCACTTGAACACATTTGGGAGTGGCAAATCCATTCCTTGATAGGAAGGCTTGCCAACAGTCACCACTAAGATTCAAATGATGCACAATAATGATTTTGATCAAGCAGTGATGGAAGAGGCTAGAATCAGCCTTCTCCCGCTTAAATCGTTTGGAAATTTTATACATGCTGCGTAAGAGGTAGTGAGGCATATTCAGAGGGTAGTCTATGAAATTCATAAGCAACCGAAGATGGTAAAGAAACACTAAACCATAACGACCTTCACAAGTCACGAATTTCTTAACAATGGCTAATAGATCATGCCACCTAGACTTAAGGGCAGTGACAGGCATACCTCTATCACAACTGACAATTTTCCTTGATGTGAACAGAAGTGGCCATGGGACTTCGTCCACCTTTGAATTCTTAAACCACCTCTGCCCTTTAGCTGGTAAACCCATGGCTGAACTGAGGAATTCTTCGTCCAGTTCAAGCTGGATGTCTCCAACCTTGACCCTACATCCGTCGAATCTGAGGGAAAACTGTTGAGCGACTGTGAGGTTGAAACCCTCAAACTTTTGGATAAAAACTAACCAGCCACTCTTCTCCAGATCTTCACGAGCGTTGTCAAATAGTAGGAGCGTTTGGATGCCATTAGTTTCTATGCACACTACAGGTGCCATAGGAGAGAGCACACAGCGAGTAGGGTAAACGGATAGGGGGTTAGACAGGGTATACGCAGAACCGAAAGCTCATAGGCTTCCCCAAAACCAACAGAGGTAACCCGAGATACAAGGCAGGCATTAATTCCTAAGTGTGAGAGGGTGGTGGAATGAAACAAACCCATGCAAAACATTCATATCGAAATGTACAATCGACGACGCTATGGTGATTCAAATCACTATTGGTGTGTGTTAAAAGCAATGTAAATGACATGCCAATCAAACAACTATTGAAAACTATGATAAGTCGACCCGAATATACAAACAATAGTGTTTGCATGATTTAAAACAAAACAATATTTCGAATTTAGCACCAAAGATTTGACCATAAAACTTATGCATTGTATGAAACCATTGCACCATGGGTCTAATCACAATGTTAATGCATTCTCATGAAACCATTGCACCTAGGAATTTGATCAAAGACAATAGAACATCAAACCACCATTGTATCAAGGATTCGATCACAATTACCGGAATACCATTGTATCACAATCTTATAAAATGAAGTCATATTAAAAAAAATGCAAAGTGAGTAAAGATTTGGTGTCTTGCCAACTGTGTGACCATCATTGAATTAGAGGTGAAACGACCACATGAACAAGACTAACCATAATAATTCAGTGACGATTTTAATTCCATTGACATGACTTCGAACTCAATGTTTTCACGCTTGCAGTCGTGAAAACGAAAACAAAAGGCAGGTGTGTGAATGCGCAAAATAATCATGTCATTTTATTCAAAAGATTGCGATGAGAATTAAGGGTTCCAAAACACTTGTGTAGGCAACTTATAAGGATAGGATAAAAATGTGAAATGGCTGCCAATAGATTGGTTAAAATATTTGTATGTGGAATTAGATAATGATGAATATGGTATTGGATTCTGGAACAAGTTGGTAATTTTCAATTGAGATTGTCTGTACATTGAATTAAGAAAATTGTTCAGTTTATTAAGAGAAGTTATGGTTATGATTGTCTGTTTAACACTCATTTCCATGGGTGGATTCTCGCTTGACCTTCTTAATCCTCCCCGCAACCATTCTTCCCAAGACATTCAATCTGTAGACTCATTGATTTGACTGGTGCGAATGGATTGATTTTGCTTCCTTGATGACCTTAACTTTTTTTCTCGCTTTTTAGTTGTGATTAAAACCTTGTGTTTTGCACAAAAAAAATCACCCAACAATGGAGTTGCTTCCCCGACGATTTTATTTTTTTTTCCTCTATTTTCTTGAGGGATTTAACCCTACTCTTGGGAAAATTTTGCCCCACATGATGATCTATCGTTTCTCGGCGAAGACGGGTCTCTTCCCCCTCAATCCACTTAGATGCATGTCGTTGTTGTTGATCTTTTAACACAACAAGTATGCAATCCCAGAGCATGCGAGAGAGGGAAGGTTGTCTTTTGATGATATGTTTACATAGAAAAGACTTAAGACTGCCTGTGTTTTGTTTTAACATTCCTTTGAATTGTTTTGTTTTAACATTCCTTTGAATTAATTCTTCGGCAGGGAAGGCACTTTTAGTTTTCATTTCGGGAGCCTATCATACCCTTTTTCTTTTGTGAATTTGTATCTTGTTTTTCTCCTTAAATGGATCAAGTCATGGCCTTCACCTTTAACCTGGAGAGGGTGGATTTTTCATTTTTATTTATTTACCCAGCAAGGACAAAACAAAAAGGTGAGACTTCCATTCACATTGAGTTTGGATGGCCTGTGTTTTATCTTTGCTAAGCATTTTTATTATTTCTCTGCTCGATGATTCATTTCGTCTCTTCTCAGCGCATATACAGTCTTTCCCTCAACATGTAATCCTCCCAACAGTCTAATGGAGCCTCCACCAATTCATATTACCTCTCTGTGTTATCATTTCATAACTCCCCTCAAAAAATCGTAAGGGGAATTTCTCTGTGATGAAGCAGTCACCGACCCAACAATCCCTTACTTGTTCTCTGCATTTTTGTATTAGGGAGAACTCTTACATGAGTCCTTGTGTTTTTATTTTATCTTTTCTTTTGGGAACACCCTCTTCAATAAAGTGGAGCACTCTAGCACCTTTAGAATTTTCCGACATATGATTAATTAGGTGAATATATGATTGGTTTCAGATCGATTTATTTCGCGTCATGTAATTAAACTTAGTGATTACTTTGCGTCACAGAATAAGCCTATTGAACTCCTCACGCCTTGAGATTATTGGGGTTAGATTTCCTGCGGCTTGAATTTATTGTTGATGTATGATTTATTTAATGCATTAGAAAACTCGTTTTCTTTGAAAAATAATGTGGATGCATGATGGATAACAATAATGATTACCTCGCACCATTAAATTATCAATGTATGATGTGTTAATAACCAAGATTACCTTGCGCCTTGAATTTTGAGGATGCCCGATTGAATTAAATTTTGGTCACTAATATGCCTTTAATCATGTAAATGTATGATGTTTAGATTCTCTAGTAGGAAGGTAGAATGGGTAGCGTCTCTTGCACAATGACCCTTCAATGTCGATGATTGACTAGTTAAATTACTAGAACTATTGCGCGCACTAATTTTTAGTATAATGGGTGATGAATATATATTAAACCTCTTGTGCACAATGAAAACTTGAGGCAAGGACTGGTTGTTTAGTCCTAGTACTGCTCACGTTATGAAGGTTGTCCTTATGTTTATTTAACTTCTTTTTAACTCCTTTAAATTGTCCATGTTGATGGTTTAGTAACTAGATTTTCTTGCGCCCTCTATTGTGTCCTTATATGATTGATCTAGGATTTAACTCTCTTACGCATTGAAATTTCAAGTTAATTGTGTTAGTTTTTAGAATTCTATGGTGCCTTGATGATATTGAGATGATGTGTCTAATGTCGCTATTAGTTGTGGTGTGTAGTTCCTAACGCATAGAAAAAAAAAATTACCTTTCGTATTGTTGCTTTGTTGTCGTAACAGTAGGGTCGTTTTAGGTTTCTATATTGGATTTATTAACTTCTCGGTGAGTGTTTTTGTTCATATGTACAAGACTTTGGAGACATTTACTTTGGTTCCTTTTTTTTTCATGTCGATCGATTCCGACAGGTAATGATCTAGAAACTAACATATAGGTTATATTTTCCCCTTCGTGCATTTTTGGATTATCCATTTATTGATTCATTTTTCCTTAGGATCAACTCCACTAAGTCGTGACACAAAACCTTCTTTGTTGTTTAGAAGTGTTGTAATTAACATGGTATATCCTATCGTTCATGGGTACCCTAGTTAGAAACTTGTTCACATTTTGGCACCCATGTTGAAGTACTTTTAAAGGCTTAGGAGCCCTATTTAGTCTCATCATGGCCTTGCATTGAAGCATCATATTGTTTTCACAATATTGTTTTGGCCAATACCCTTGGGGCTCCATCATTTATGTGTTGGGTTGTAATACTGAATTTCATTCTACTGCTTGTGCTTTTGAGCATAATTTCAACTTCAACGTGATGTCATTTAATCCTCTTATGCATTCTCATCAGTTACTAGCCTTGCAATATTTTCCTTTTCATTTTGACACCTGTACCATAGGAGAAAACATTCCCCTGAGTGTCCATATCTTGTACATGCTTCCTTGCATTGAGCATAGGTATGTTCCTTGTGATTTGAACTAGTTTTGCTTGTCTGCAACATTCGTTTCCTCCATTGTATTATAGGATTCTTTTACTCTTTTTTATGATTTCATAGTACGAAAAAAAATAATAAAATAATAAAAAAAGAGTGTGGGAATGAGTCTTATTTTCCATTATTGGCAACAGTCGAGTCACTTCTAAACAAAGCACAAAGTCTTAAGTATAATCTCAACAAATTTGGGTTTAGTATGGATTTAGGAAACTGAACCAGTTACACAGATTTTTTACTCCTTCGGCTAGTTATTCTTCCAGTCACTATGAAGACTCTGTTGTTACCTCCTGCATCACAGACTTATGTCAATGTTCATTTTCATTCCATTCTTACTAATTCACTCTATTGTGTCATTATTTTGTTCAAAGGAATTTCATCCTATGTCAGCTATTCTACATAAATATTGACTTTACAAGTCATCTTTCTCATATTTCAAGTACTTCTTATAATCAAAAGTATATTTTTCCTATACTCGTGCTGGTATGGAAGGTCATTATTGACTTATTGCTGACAGCTAAGCTCTTATCGACTACGACACATTTCTCTATGAGTTTGACCTAGAGTTGCACCCTTTCCCTATTTACATCGTTGATAGGTGTCCTTGTGCTTAGTAGATGACATTTCATCATTGGTCACTGACTAAGTGGTTTCCCTTGTGTTTGATGGAAATAAAATTATTCACATATTGGAATTCATGCAATACCTTAGATTCCATTTTTCCCCATTGGTGGTTTCCTCTTCTTTGTCGACAATCTTCATCATTGGTTGTTATTCAAAGGGTCACTTTCATGCACTATTTTCATCTGGTGCATGCGAGATACATAATTCATGATGGGTCCTTTCAATATTTTCATCCAAGTTATTCCAAATATTTTTCCTTTTGCTAATCCTCACATTGGTTGATTAGGGATTCCTTAATTCCCTCCTTCCAGTAGATCTCTTCCTATTGATTTCAACATATCTTTCTCTGGGATAAGGATCAAGAGTATTTATTATTACCTTGGGGTTTGCATTCATCAGTGGTATGTTCCCTCGCTATTGCAAGTGGAAATACATCAATGTCCCTTGATTGATAGATTTGATCAGGTGTTCAACATCCAAACCTCTATTAACACTTGTTATATTGTACTAGGTACCTTGATGCCCATTATCATTATCGATGGGTTGTCTCAGATTTGTTAATGATATACATCAATCAATGGTAACCAAATGGTGTCTTCTATGTTCGAATTCAACGTATCTATTCACATATTGTAGACTCATACCATGACGATTGATTCAAAGAGCTCAATAATGTAGTTGCATCACCTCTTTTATGTTGTTGTTCGAGTTGCATTAGATAATACCATTACCACTTCTAACATTGGTACCTATGAAGGATCATTTATCCAACTCTTTCCTCCATATATCCTTCATTGATTCTGAGACATAGATCCACTGTGTATCTCTTTCGTGGATATGATCTCCTTTTGACATTGATCCATTGTGTATCTCTTTCATGGCCATGATAACTACTTTTATATATACACATTCTTCATGGATCCACAATGTACTTGATTTGGCGACCATGCTTGTTGTCACACCTGAGCATGGGTATGCCCACCTTGGGAATAGATTATTTTGACTTGTTTATGTCATTGGTTGCTACTCTTACATTGGATTCTAGTGACCTTCACCCTGGCTTACTACTTTTTGAAGAATTATAATGTATTTCAGCCATGAGTTGCTCTTATGGCCTCACACATTAGGGTGCATATGTTATAACATCAATTACCACCATTGAAACATTGATGATGTTATTGGCTTGGTCCCTATCCTACTTGTAAACACCTTTTCCCCATACATCCTTGAGATATTATAAAAAAACACTTTTTTGGAACTTGTACACACCTTGGCATTTATTCATCACACATGTACGTGGTTTTTCCAAAGGAAAGTCATGTACATGTTAATGAATGCTCAATTTTTTTTTGTTTGTAATTGCAAGTTGCGTGATGGGTTTGGTTAGCTACCTAACTCCATTTACCCATACTCAACCATCTCTAACTCGATGGATATGGCTTACATAGAGAATAAATCCAAGGCGAAAGGTAATGAATGAATGCATCAATAAGAAAAGCAATGTTGGTTTAACTAGCCAAGTCTTCAAGCCCTTGTATCTCCCTTTCCATTTTGGTCATGAGAACTAGAAACTTATGTTTTTAGTCACTTTTGTAAACTATTTTATTTGGATAAGAGACTTTCCTAGGATTTCTTTGGTCCCGTTGTTACCCATAATTTTGATTGTCATGATGATGTATTGATGATGGTGTACTCAGGCTCTTCATAAGAACTTTCTCCTGAGAAAAGTTACTTTCATCTCTTCCCAGAAAACTCAATTTTGAAGAAGGTTCACAGGCTGTTAATACATTTTCCTGCGAGAATGACCTATTCTCGCAGGCTTCCTTAAGACAGGGTGCGAACTTCTTGCACTGTGTTGAACTGCTAGGGTGCGAACTCTTCCTAAAGCAAGGAAAAAGATGAATTCTCGAAGCTTCTAGAAGGGAATCTTCTAGAAGAATGGGTTGGCATTCGAATGGTTATCCTAGTACTGGATTTCCTGATATTTTGGGATCATTCTTATCCAAGTAACTAATTCATTCTCTCCTATATATTGAAGAGAATTCTCATGGAAAAGGTTAAGCAAGATTCATTGGAGAATTGGTGAAAGAATTGTGTGAAGGACTGAAGCTACAACAGTTTGGAGACTCTAGCAAGTTTATCCAAAGGAGTTGATCTTCTTCATGCAAAGAGTGAGCAAGTGTGTGTGTCGGAGCCAAGGGCCATCGAAAGGAAGTTTGTGACATCAAGGCTCATGGTGTAATCTTTACTTTCCATTAATATGATACAGTAGCATGTCCCTTTCCCATAAAGCTATTTCCACTTTATTGTATAATTCCTTGATCATATACATAGATTGACTATTGAATAGATTGTGCTTTCTTCACTTTGGTTGGTTTGTGTTGTCTTGGTCTTGGATGCACGAGAGCACTGGAGCGAAGCGGGAGCAAAAAATACCATAAGAAGTGATAATAATGTATGTTCTTTGTACTTGCCTCCTATTTAATTCAATGGTTAGAATCTAGGGAAAGAGTCATGTTCTGTCTTGCTTTGTTCTAGATCCAGGTGGATCTAGGGAGATCGGTTAGTGTCCGCACCTACGAATTTATCCAATAAAAAAATTGGCGAATCCATTGGGGAACATCCCATTTTCTTTGTGGCTTTTGGTATTTTTCTGTGGTCATTTGCTCTGGTTTTACTTTTCTCCTTCCCTGTCAATCTCTGAGTCTTCAGGATATCCTGATAGACCCTCTGGGTCCAGAGGTCTTTTCAAATTTTGCTTCATTTTCCAAAATTTTGACTATGTTCAGACATTCTCGCACTGTACTTCATTGCAGCCTGCGAGAATTGGTAGGGTTCGCACTCTGCCTTTAGGTTTCAGTACGAGGTTCTCGCACCTTTCTCAAGGGTCACCTGCGAGAATCAGTGATTCTCGCACTGTGTAATACTCCCAGCCTGCGAACTCATTTGTTCAAATTTTTGGATTCGAGTTTTGGCATATTCAACTGCCCAGATCAGTTTAATTGCCTCATAAGAGTCTTTTGGACCTTTGATTGATGTTCTTCTTGTCTTCGTTTGCGTGCATGAACAGTCTTAGGATTTCCAGGCTTTTCTTGTCATTTGTGTCTTGACTTTCGTTTCTTGACTTTTCTTGGCAAAACCATTCTCTCTGACTTTAGACTTGGAGTGTGTTTGATTAGTTAAGAACCAGTGATTGGTTGAAAGTTGAGTGCTTGGTTTTTATCATTTGCCTATGGTTTGAAAGATCATTTTCTTTTGCGTTTGAAAAGACTACATTGGTTTGTTCTTTATTTTTGCTTTCATTGAAAGAGTGGATTGGGTGTTTATCATTGCTTGTTCATTGGTTTTCTGATTTTCTGTACTCTCATTGACATAGTGAGGGTCCTTTTTGAAAAGTGAACAAAGTTTTTTCTTTCAAAAAATCATTTTTTATCTTTAAAAAACATTGAAAATCAAATTGTTGAAATTGTTGAAAAAGACACAATAGAGAATTGTTATTGATGCGTGATTTGTTGCATTTGCATTTTCAAGGAAATTTTGCATTGTAGTTCAAGGTTGATCTGGAAAACTTTCTCTCTCTCCCATACATAGAATTCATTGAATGAAAAGTGATACATTTCATTCTCATCCTTGCATTGTTGGGTCAGAGTCATAAAACATAAATTTCACTTCCGTTTCCTTTGAGTAAACAACAGCTCTTAAAAACATTGCGTAATCATAAAATTTATCTAGTAACTCTTTTCTAAGGCTCTATTACACCAACATTTAGCAGGCTAGCGCTTTGGAGTAGGAAGAGAGATACACTCTCCAAAATCTCAAAACACACAATAACATCTTGTGTTAGGGAGTTTTAAATTCCATTTGCAACATCCTGTCCTGGGAAGCCCTTCTCACACAAGGGTCAAACAGGAGGTCGCATTGATATTGGCAGAGTTACTCACCCTGCTTTGTTGATATCAGTGTAGATATTGCACGTATTACGGGGATCACTCGGAGGTATACCCACAATGATGAGTGGAAGCCTTTTGAGTTGATTTCGGGATAGATACCCTACCCTTGCATGTGGATCCGACTGTTGACTATCCCCCCAGGATTTATTGTTGTCGGTGGTGACCTTAGTGGTCTATCTCTCTAGGTTCTTACCCAAGGTGACTGTGAAGGGGAAAGTCTTCACGGTACCTAGAAATGACGTTGACCAAACTCACTCAGGATCCTTAGAGGGTATACCCATGATTATGTGTGGGAGCTTGCACCAGGGTGTAAGTCCGTTAAGCAGGTCGTCAGCGTAACTTTTCCACCCTAGCCCCGCCCCTTCTCATCTCATTGTTGTGACATTGGATTTCATCACCAACTAGTGGCTTCGAAATTAGAAGGTCTTGTTTGTTTGGTGTTGCTTCCTAGATTTTGTTTACTAGCGCGTGTTGTTTGTTTCTCGAAGTTGACCATAGAACTTTCTTCACGAAGTTTGTCACTCATTTACAATAGCTCCTCCACGTTGTTCACGTAGAATGCAGGGTTTATCTCCAAAGCATCTGGAAGGTTCTCAACCCTTGCCCACAAGCACACCTGGAGGCTCTCCTCGGCAAGGTGAAGTCACAGTTGTCACCACACCACAAGTGGAACGAACTGACTCTCTATAATGTTTTCGAATTACAAATACTCGAGAGGACTTTCAACGTCACCCTGATTCTGAGAGATGTTTTATGCGAGCAGACTCTTCCGAAGACTTAATTGTTGTGTATTCTGGATCTCCGACTGGACCCTTTCCAGGCATAGAAGGCCAATATCCTTTTTGGTCTACAGGTGTTTTCCGTCGCGACCTTTTTGGTCCAGGTTCACCTGTGATTTCTGAGATCAACCCTCCTATGATTTCTGAAATCTCTAGTTCAGAGGCAGTACCGTCGACTACTACTTATCACTTTACCGTCCCTGCCGAAATGGCCCATCTTGCAGCTACTACGAGTGTTCCAACCGGGTTACCTGTGGTTAGTCTTGCTCCCATCAACACACTGCGAACGCCCAATGTCAATCCAACACTACCACCTAGATACCGTGCGTTGAATGCTTCCATTGCTACTCCTGCGCAAACACCATCCGACTCTCCTAGTGGTCCTTCTTCTTCTAGGCACTTTCTTCCCGGTTTTGTCCCAACACTCCCTCAATTTCCTTTTGGAGGACCTTCTTTGTCTTCTTCTGGCAAGCCTAATCCTAGTGGCATTATTCCATCCTTCACTCTAACTTATCAGTTTCCAGTTAGTGGACAATCTCATCAAGGTAGTGTAACTCAACCCCCTCTCAGTTGGAAAAATCCAATTGGGACACCACCTTCGATGGGTGGACCGACCCCTTTATGGGCAAAACATACCTCCATCCTTGGCCCAGTATTGGAATAAGTTGATCCAAAATCCTCCTCAATCGACTGGGGGGCAGCAGTTTCCAGCTACGTCTGTAACACCCCCTAGCATGGGCCAACCATATCCAGGTTCGTTTAATCCCATTTGGGGGGTGAATACTCAAACTCAAACCCCTATTCTAGGGTATAATCCGATGAGTTATTATCCTGTCCAACCACCACCGAATATGCCTGGATCTTCAAATTATATGTAGACTGCTTATGGTCCTACTGGTTTCCCGACAGGGCTTCCTCCCCAAAGCCACCAATACCTGCAGGTGAATCGACAGTTATCTTTTCTTGCCACTTTGGATCTTTTGAATTTGTCAAGGATTTTAAATGATCCTATTCGTCACTCTCCCCAATGGCCTGTTATTCCTGCCAAGCTTCCATCAGATATTCCTAAATTCGACGACAAAGTGGGAGAGGACCCGAACAATCATGTTATGACTTTTCACCTATGGTGTTCGTCCAACTCATTGATGGATGACTCTATTCGATTATGTATTTTTCAACGAACCCTTATAGGTTCTGCTGCGAAGTGGTATATCGAATTGCCACGAGGTTTCTTCTTTGATTTTAACACTCTAGCTATGGCTTTCCTTACGCATTACCAGTTACCGATCCGTTATGACATGGGAACCGAGATCTTGACTTCCTTCAAACAAACTAAAGGCACTCATATCTCTGATCGCATCCATGAGTGGCGAAGGAGATGACGTCTCATTAAACTTGAACTCCCTGATCAGTTACTGGCAGAATGGTTTACAAAATCATTTGTGAACGAAATCGGTAAGGACATTGCCATGGGTGGCGTTGTTATGGAAGAGCAGGCTATAAGTCGTGCTCAGTGTCTTGATCTCGTTTACTCACAAATAGGAACGCTTTACGATTTACTACCTGATTTACCTCATCCTAATCCTTCCAGTACTTCAACTACTACAGCTGCCTCGCATGCAGCTGATGGTGTGATTGGTACTACCCAAGCCCAATCACATTCTGTTTCAAGCACAAACCCTAAATCTGCTTCTTCTAATGTTCAAAATGCTCCATCTCCTACCACTCCCACCGGCAAGACTTCTGAGGTAAATGTTTTTCAATCTACCCCAGCCGGTAAAAACAAATCTAAAAAGGGGAGAGGCAAGAATAAGGAGGGAAAAAATAATACTCAAGTAGAGTAAACCAAAACTACCCCTGTTGATGATCGGGATAAGCGCAAACTCCGATACCCTTTCCTTATCTGTGGTGATTATCACTACACCAAGGATTGTCCACGACGTGTCGAGGTCACTAAGTTCCTTCAGGGAGTCCCGAAACCACCTGCAACCGCTGTCTTGTCACAACCCTTCCTGTCGCAACAACAGGCTCAGTTGGTCATTCATGACCAACCATCCTCTTCTACTACATCATATGTTTTGATGTGTACTGGTGATTCTAAGCAGAACAATGTTGCACTCACTACTCAAACCAAAGATTATTCTCCCTCTAAGGAGAAAGTTGACGATTTACCCCCTTCTTTGGTACAACCTTCTCCGACGTCTCCACCTACAAACGGTCCTCTTCATCTTGAACGACCGAGCCTCAACATAGTTCTGCGACCCCCCCTAAGGGTGTCGTTTGGAAATCGTCTTTCAATCCTCATGCTCGTGCGGCCTAGAACTACAACATTGTTGAAGATTTGGCCCAAGCACCTTCTGCGATGTCAGCCCTTGAAGTCCTTCAAACTTGTCCCACACAACGGAAGGCACTGTTGAAAGCTATCGGTGGCATTGACCCGATAGACACGAATTTAATAATATTTGACTTGGAAGATCACATTCCAAGGTTACCTCCTCAACTTGCATTCTAGATACAAGTTGTTGTTTCTGACAAGAACATTTGTCGAACCGTTATTGACGAGGGTGCCTCAACTTGTGTTATGTCTTTTGCTTGTTGGAAAGCCATCGACTCTCCTTCTTTGAACGAATCACAAAACACTCTTAAAGCCTTCAATGGCTCTGGTTTTAAGCCCTACGGTGTTCTTCCTTCGTTGCCCATCATGTTAGAAGGTAAGCCGGTCCAAGTTGAATTGGAAGTCTTTGACGCCCCCCTTGATTATAATCTTTTTCTTGGCCATAGCTGGATCGGTTCCATGCACGCCATTGTGTCGACACTTTTTCTTGTAGTACATTTTCCTCATCAAGGAAAGGTTGTTACCGTTGACCAACTTGCCTTCCTCAATTCTGATACTCGTACTGGCAACGTGCCGTTTATTGCTAAAACCCCCCCGGGTTATGAGAATGTTGGTGTAGGCCTTCTAAAGGACTCCTCGTTAATGGGTACTTTCCCCATTCCACCACCCGATGTTCCACGCTCGTCTGTTTCTTCTATCAACATGATCTCTACTTTGCCTCATGAACTTCCTGTGTCTCACGACCCTTGGATAGTCCCTGACCCTAGAGATCATATTCGTTTCGGTGACGTAATGTTGTTGAGTCTGGTTGAATCTGCCTATCAGGCCATTCAATCGGTAACACCTTCTACCCCATCTCTTGATGAGTTGTCTCTCGATCCTTTTCGTGTTATTTTTCCCACTGATGAGATGATCATGTCCGTCATGGAGGACACCCCTTGGGATGATGGGCATCATCGTTCTATCCTCTTTCTGGAGAAACATACTCTTGAGAACTACCAACGGATTTCGACTCCATCGACCGTTGTTGTCATCTCAATGGTTCCTGAGACTACACACGATGTGTTTGCTGAAGGGAACTTAAGTAATATCTCGCCTACGATTTCCATTGACATATCCATTAAACCTGGGATTGTCGAAAATGTCCACATTGGAGCTTCGTGTTCCCCTGACGAAATAGTCACCTATACGTCTCTTTTCAAAGAATTTCGTGACATCTTCGCCTGGAGTTATGAAGAGATGTTAGGTATCGAACCTGCAATTGTTGTACATGAGATAAAGACATACCCCGACGCTAAACCCGTCTGGAAATGCCTTCATCCAGTTCACCCACGTAAAGCAGCTGCTATAAAGCTCGAAGTCGAGAAACTTCTAAAAGCCGACTTTATTTATCTAGTGGCTCTTACAGACTGGGTTTCCAATTCTGTCCTGATTGACAAAAAAGGAGGCACTATTCGTGTATGCGTTGATTATAGGGATATCAACAAAGCTTGTCCCAAAGACAACTTTCCTACCCCTTTCGTCGATCATATTGTCGATGACTGTGTTGGAAGTGAAATCTTCTCTCTCATGGATGGTTTCTCTGGCTATAATCAAATTAACATTGCTCCCGAGGATCAACATAAGACTGCTTTTATTTTTCCTTGGGGTACTTTTGCCTATCGGAAACTTCCTTTCGGTCTCAAGAATGTTGGCGCAATGTTTCAACGTGCTATGTCTTATGCTTTTCATGATATCAAGCATATCGTTCAACCTTATTTGGACGATTTACCCGCTCATTCTATGTGCAGAGTCGATCACCCTACCCACCTCCGAGCTTAGTCTTTGTTCTTTCTCATGCTCGTAAATCAATGAGAATGTAACCGAGTATACTTTTATCACTTTTTTGGACTCGTAAAGGTTATACGAAAAAGGAACCCCCTAGAGTCCTCTTTAATCTCTTTTCAGACTCTCTAAACATGAAAAGATCGTCGAGCGACCTTGCTATTTTCACACTCGATAAAGTATTTGAAGTAAGCGTCTGGTGAGCGATAATTTATCTCTTTTTTGGTCTCATCCAGACTATTTTACGAAAAAGGAACTGAGAGAGTTCTCTTTTAAGTGTTTTTCCAAACTCTATAATCATGAAAAACCTTCGAGTTTTCTATCTCTGGACTCGTTAAACAAACATTGATAGACCCGTAATGGGACCGAACCACTCCTTCTTAGGGTTCGTTAAATATACTCTGAGGGACTCGTCCAAAGGATGAACTTATATCAACAAGCATATGTTATCCTCCTCAAGCTTGCGTAAAAATAAAGAGGTACTCGCCAGAAATGGTGGGGGAAAATTTGGGAAAGGGATATGTTTACATCTTCGTATTAATTGGAAGTAAGTGTCGCTCTTGAACATGACACCCCCTATTCATCATTTGAAACCGGTTTGGGAAATCCATTTGTCTCTCATTCGATTTATTACAAGGTCATTCCATGTGTCGTCTTTGAGTCAATGCTGCCAAATCATTGGTTGTGTCATTCATATGTTCAAGAGAATTCCATCTGAAACCTACATTGAGTCGACCATCTGCAGTTATCCATTCTCTCTGTGTCGGCCTTCCCTGTGTCCAGTCCAATTCACATCATACTTTGTTTCATCTTCAAAATCTGTTACTCATTTCGTGTCATTGATGGGGAATACATCAAGGCCCTCCTGTGACGAGTTTTGTTTCGTCGACTTCAGCTCATTATCCGGAATCAAGACTTAGAAATTATTTGGTACCTTGGAGCTTGCATGCCTCAATGGCAGGTTTCCTCGCTTTCGACAGTGGATTCACATCATTGACCCCTGATCGAGAGATTCCATCGGATGTTCGACTTCAACTCATTCATTCACACTCGATGGATTGTACTTGAATACCTTGGGAGTCATTGACATCAAGGGTGATTTCCCTCGTGCTTGTTAACGGTTTCATCAATGACCAGTAATCAAGTGGTTTCTGCCATGTTCGAATTCAACACATGTAATCACATGGTTAGATTCGTACTTTGGGCGACGAGATTGAAGACCCTGGATATCATCTCTTTGGTCCAGGTTGCGATGGAGTATGTATAATTTGCGAGACATAGATCCACTGCGTATATCTCATGGTTATGCCATCTTGATTTGAAATTTCTCACATAGATCCACAGTGTATTCCGGTGGCTATGCTATATTTTGACGGCATGGATCCACAGTGTATGATTGGTGGCCATGACCCATGTCTATAATGTTATCAGTCTGTGATATGAGTATGGGAATGCCTACCTCAGAATTGGTATATATGATATTCTGCAGATTCTTGGTTGTTCACAGGTTTCCGATTAGGTGTGCTCCTGGTTTTTGACACACACATGTAGCTTACAAAGTCTTTCGGTTGTCACTGGTTCCAACCTCATACTTTGGGGGGAATTCTATTACCCATAATTTTGGTCACCATGATGATGTATTGATGATGGTGTACTCAGGATCTTCATAAGAACTTTCTCCTGAGAAAAGTTACTTTCATCTCTTCCCAGAAAACTCAGTTTTGAAGAAGGTTCACAAGCTGCTAATACATTTGCCTACGAGAATGACCTATTCTCACAGGTTGCCTTAAGCCAGGGTGCAAACTTCTCGCACTGTGTTGAACTGCTAGGGTGCGAACTCTTCCTAAAGCAAGGAAAAAGATGAATTCTCGAAGCTTCTAGAAGGGAATCTTCTATAAGAATGGGTTGGCATTCAAATGGTTATCCTAGTACTGGATTTCCTGATATTTTGGGATCATTCTTATCCAAGTAACTAATTCATTCTCTCCTATATATTGAAGAGAATTCTCATGGAAAAGGTTAAGCAAGATTCATTGGAGAATTGGTGAAAGAATTGTGTGAAGGGCTGAAGCTACAGTAGCTTGGAGACTCCAGCAAGTTTATCCAAAGGAGTTGATCTTCTTCATGCAAAGAGTGAGCAAGTGTGTGTGTCGGAGCCAAGGGCCATCGAAAGGAAATTTGCGACATCAAGGCTCAGGTTGTAATCTTTACTTTCCATTAATATGATACAGTAGCATGTCCCTTTCCCATAAAGCTATTTCCACTTTATTGTATAATTCCTTGATCATATAC
>JZKD02S1345907.1:704046-728839 GCA_000966675.3 Picea glauca | reverse complement strand
TGTGAGAAACTCTCTTGTAAAATCTCTCTGTAATCTTTTTCTTTGCATTAATAAACTGCTCCAAGTGGCCGCGTTGGTTGGGGTCGTGGATGTTTCCTCGTAGGGGTTTTACCACGTGAAAACATCGGTGTGTTGATCTTTGATCTGGTTATGTGAGTGGTTACTGAAGGTGTTCGTCCTCTTTTGGAATGCCTTTGTTGTCGAACAATATGGTGATATACAATAACTATAAGAATCAATCCCATTTTCTTCAATTATTCCCCATGGTGTCCCTTTGATTCAATTATCTCCTTGGCTTCTTTATTGTGTCCTTCAAATGGCCTTGCATAATCTCCTTCTGCAGAATCTTCCTCTGATTCAACTTTGTACTCTACCATAACTTCTTTTCTTGCCACCATGGGCCCTTTTGTCTTATTAAGAGACACATCCTGCAATGTGATTTTATTTTTCTTGTACCAAAACTTAAAAAAAATAAAATCATATTAATATTAATTGTACCCACTGATTCTATCCAAGGATATCCCAAAACCATATTTGGATAATCCATATCCATAGCATAAAAATATGAATGCAACACATATTTATAAATATAGAGCTTCAAATATTTAAAAATTTGAACATTTTCACCCACAACCTGTGTGCTTCTAATATTCTTTGTCGGAACTTTCAATCTATTAACCAACTGAACATTGATAAAATTTTGCATGCAACTAGGGTTAATAGAAACAATAACCTTCTCCTTATGAATACAAGCATGAACCTGTAATATAGATTTTACACATGTAAATAAACCCTTGGTGATGTCTTTATCCTTACACTTCGTACGAGACCATTTTTCTAAAAGTAATATTTCATGTGCTTCCTCAGAAAATGACATCCTCTCAGAATAGTCAAATTATTGCCACCATATGAGAGCATCATCTTTGAAACCCTAGTCTACAAAATATTTCCACTGCTCTTTCCATTTTAAATTTTGAGATTGTATAAATTCTTCAATACTAGTTCCATCATATCTTATAGTAAAAAACATCTTCCTTGGAAACAATCTTCAACAAAAACTAAATCTTAAAGATAACTTATTGTGAAAATCACATGGATTTTTTTGGAAAAACCCTGAAAAACTGTCGAATTTAAAATACTCATAACTTTACTTCTCGAACTCCATTTCAGCTGATTTGTTTTTTTAAATTAGGTATTTTTCCAAGAGGAATTCAAATATCCAATTTGGTTTTGCAAATTATGCTCAGAAATGTTCAGATATGAACCTAAAGTGTGCCGCCCCCTTTTTTTACCTTTAAAAAATATTTAAAAAGAACCAAAAATGTCTTTCCTTTCGTGGCCAAGGAAAGAGCTCTGATACCGAATGTTATATACCTGAATATATATGAAAATATAATATGGAATAATAACTCAAATCAATCACCATAACACTGAACACAAGAAATAGAGAAAACCCTTGAGGTAGGGTAACATCATATATTAATACTTATGGAAGGATAACACTGCTCAAGCAATGCTTGATACACTCACAATATTCTTCACCGTGCTCAATATATTTTTTACACTTCTTTATATATCCTTATTTATCTCCTAGGAAAATTCTAGAGAAGGAATCTTCTACAAGGCCTATTTATTATATATAACTACATAGGAGGCCTTATTTAATACTATGGTGGACCTAGTCCACCTTACATTGAATTAACTCCACTAATAATACATAACCACATTTCCCTTGGGTGCCTCTGATATTAACACTATAGGTACACTACATTTTCTAACAGGTTCTAACATACAAAAAAGAACCATCCAAACATTTGATTGGCATTGGATTAAGTATGGGTTGTGAGTATATGTTGGATTATGAAGGGTTAATTGAAAAATTTGTAAGTAGTTATGTTGTTTTACTTCCCTTATTTTATAATTAATGAAACACAAAGAAACCTTTAATTTTATCTATGATTTTTCATGGCATATAAAACTTGAACAAAGTATGGATGTGATCTAACATAAGATATCTTGAGATATGGCATGAGGCATGGATTTGAAAGAATGTGTATTATTTATGAATCACTCGCTACTATGGTACATGTTTTTAATTTATGAAATCATATATATTATAATATAAATGTAGATATACTCATTACACTTTATTTATGTTTATAGATAGAACATGAAGGGGTAGAATCTCAAAATCAAGACAATCTTCAAAACATTCCAAATAATCCAAGTGCAATATCTTTTGCAAGTGATGAGGAAATGAGGCATGCAAGTAGCTTCAACAATGAGAATAGTTCGAGCGTGAATTATGATCAATCAAATTGAATGTTACAATTTGTATATTTTGGAATTTTAGACATTTTGTTTGATGTGTACATATTGTCCCAATTGGATGATGACATATTACCAATAATTGTAACAATTATTTATTGACATTTTGATTATCGTGCACCTTTTTGTTGTCCCATTTTGTATGATTGTTGGCACAGGGGTAGACTCAGGGTTCAACGCTTCAACAACACACCAACAAAAACCTAACTACCAGCCCTTTCGGCAATACCTGTGAAGTAGATGAAGTCTCACCCGAGGTAGAGGTAGGGGGGGTTGCAGGACTCAAGCTTCTGCAACCTATATGGGACACAGATCTGTGATTACAACACTTAACAATGCACTTAGCCAATAACATACATCAATTTCACATTGCAGAATAACCCTCATTACAGATCAACGTAGTAATGACCAAGATTAAGCATATCTAATCAATTAGCACATAACATCAGAGCATATCTAACATTTACTCACATCATAAAGAACTAAGAATTCATGGATCTACCTATCATGCATCAATATTAAGAAAATAAACACAAAAACAACATATATAACATTGCACAAAGCACAATAACACAGGATATGCGTGGTTCACCCTAGTGTGAGGCTACGTCCACCAATATTCTTCTCTTCTTATTAGTCTCTTCCAATATTCTTACATGCACCAAGCCACAAAGCTAACTCCACATAGGACATGAGATCTGTGCACACCTCACCAGATCCTCCTTCCCCGATCTAGGTCAAGGCATAGATACTTTTTACAATCACTTGCACTTAACTCTACAAGTCTCAACATACAATATGCACAAAGCATTCACACTTAGAAACCTTCATAGGTTCTTGCACAAAGTCGATCAAAACTACTTCTTACATTGCTTAGCTACTTATTTATACATTACAAAAGAGTCCTAAACATGGGTAAACCCATGGTTCGACATCCCATACCCATTAAATAAACCCTAAAACCCAAAAATCCCACAAAAAAGGAGAGATCCCACAATAGCCTCTTCACCTGGGCACTCCATCTTCAGCCTATCGAAGTCCCAAAAATGGTCAAGCATGACCAACGTTTCCTCAAAACTTGGTCGGGGTCCAACAGGCCCCCAACACTCACCTGTGACTCGTCCTAAGTCACTCTAATCTGGGAAATACTGCTTCGAAGGCCTCGAGCTTAGCTCGAGTTGCCTCAACTTGCTGCTTCGCCAAAGCGTCCCGATCGACGAACTCCTGAATGACTTGCTCGGTGATAGGACCTTCCAGGCACTATTCCACTATTGCGACCACTTGTTCTAACCGTGAGCCTTGTCCCTCGATCTCTTCAAAAATTGTATAGGCTTTGTCCTGCACTAGTTGGAGTCTCTGTGTCACCTCCATAACTCTTCTCTAGATGGAAATGAACTGCTACTAAACTGCACACTGCTCCTATGACCTCTTCATCTTCTCCACTGCAGTAAGCAACTTCATTTGCGCTTTCACTGTCGATTCCTGCTGCTTCGATTCCTGTAGTTGTGCCTCCAATGTTCTCAGTTCTGGGTCCTCCGCAAGGGGCTCATAGGTCTGCGCACTTCAAGAACTCATTTGCTTACACTCTGAAGTCAATGCCCTGATTCTTTCTACTACGCTCCTGGCAGTTTTGTCCTTCTAATCTCTCACTTCTTTTGGAGTGCTCGACACTTCTTGAAGTTCTAACTTTGCTACTCTTACTTGAAGCTACTGAATAGCCTCAACGAGCTTCCCCACTTGTCTCTCGGATGTCTCTTATTCCATCTATACCAAGCCTGGAACATAGAGAAGTTCTCTAGTCACTGCTTGTATAACCCCCATCTGCTCCGCGAGCAGCTGGTCTTTTTCTTTCTTGATTTTCTCTCTATCCTCTTCAAACTTTGCTCTAATGTCATCTTTCTCTTGCTGCGCAACCTGAAGTTTCTCTAAGGCCTTCTCCTTTTCTTGCTTCAAGGCCTCTGTGGCCTACTCCTTTTCTTTCTAGATTCAACGAAGTCGAATCTCTGTTGCATCTGCTAATTTGCGTAGTTGGGTGGGCTCATCCCCCAATTCTACACTCTCTGCTGAGGAGGGTACAGTAGACACTGCACAAATTGATTGGATAGTGTGTTTTATGCCCTTCAGCTCCGCCTCGATTCTGTCATACATAGACTCCTATTTTTCTTCATGTCGCTACAAGATATCCTCCGAAGCATCATCTACAACTGTGGTGATGAGGTCAACATCATCCACTATGAGCACATTCTACGACTGAGGCTTATTGGCTCGAGATTTATTCCATGTTGAGGGTTTCTTAAGAGAAACCTTCCTTTTCTTTGATGTATCGGACTCTGTGAGGGGATCCTTTGGTGGTGTCACTTTTCCATTTTCTTGCTTTTTCTGTTCTATAGCTTCTTCCTCTACTTTCCTTCTGATATGATCTTTCTCAACCTAGGGATTTCCTAACAAAAGTGCAAAAGGAGTGTTGTTCTAAACAAACTTAATGACCTTAAATTATTCTTCAGTCGATGTTCCATGGGCAATCACAGGTACATGAGTAACTCTTCCACATAGGGTTATCATCTTTCCTTTAAACAATCCTATCCATCCCAATGAAGGAACCATAGCAGGCTTTCCCAAAATTTCCCAAGTGCTTTCTGGCATGATATTCACCTCTGTTTCCTCATCTAGAACATAGTCTATGTCGAAGTCTCCTATTCTTGTTTCTATGCACTGCTTTTATTTTAAGATATTTGGTAAACTAATGTCTCTGTGATCATTCAATGTTTCTTTCAGCTGTAATAACATAGTCTCTGATTCTTTCTGGTTCTTTAGAATATCCTTAGTCTCTTGACCTTCTTCATGGTTTTCTTGTCTCAAGTTCATCTTTTCAACTTTAGTAATCATTATAGGGAAATCCAAAACCTCATGACCAACAACTTTAAAACAAAGACAAATAGGACCTGTACCAGGGCATTCCTTAGCAAGATGTCCCAGTCTTCTGTAATTATAACACAGTGTCAATCCTCTCTTTCTCTTAAACGATCCCCAACCTTTCCTGTACTATGCACTGGGATCATAGTGATGCAATATGCAAAAATTCTTTCTAGGATCCTTTATCCACTTATTAGTCCAAATTTTTTTTCTATGCATAGGAATAACATATCTTTCACTATTTCTATCAAATCTATTCAAATCAAATCTTCTTTCTTCTAGTTGTGCCCTAGTTTTCAGACTAGGACAAAATCTATCAAACATACCTAGATTCATACTTTCGAAGCAAAAATTTCCACTTATCTTACCTTTATTAGAGCTCAAAGCTTTAATATCTTACCTCTTTTCTTCACATCAGACTTCTTTTTCTTAGCACAGATCTTCGCAAATCAAGTAGAATGCTGTGCACTACAACAACAGATCTACGCACATAGCTTTCTCTTTTCTTAAGTTCCCAGCATTCACAGTTTCAGGTCCTGGAAAAGGAACCATTTGTTGGCACAGGGGTAGACCCAGGGTTCAATGCTTCAACAACGCACCAAAAAAACCCTAACTACCGACCCTTTCGGCAACACCTGTGAAGAAGATGAATCCTCACCCGAGGTAGAGGCAGGGGAGGTTACAGGAATCAAGTGTCTTCAAACTAGCTGGAACACAGATCTGTGATTACAACACTTAACAGAGCACTTAACCAATAACATACATCAAGTTCACATTGTAGAATAAACCTCATTACATATCAATGCAGTAATGACCAAGATTAAGCATATCTAATCAATTGGCACATAACATCAGAGCAGATCTAGCATTTACTCACACCATAAATAACTAAGCATTCATGGATCTACCTATCATGCATCAATATTAAGAAAATAAACACCGAAACAACATAAATAAAATTTCACAAAGCACAATAACTCAGGATATATGTGGTTCACCCCAGTGTGGGGCTACGTCCACCAATCTTCTTCTCTTCTTATTAATCTCTTCCAATCTTCTTACATGCACCAAACCACAAAGATAACTCCACATAGGACATGAGATCTGCATGCACCTCACCAAATCCTCCTTCCTCAAGCTAGGTCAAGGAACAGAGCCTTCTTACAATCACTTGCACTTAACTTTACAAGTATTAACATACAATATGCACAAATCATTCACAACTATTCGCACTTAACAACCTTCACAGGTTCTTGCACAAAGCCAATCAGAACTACTTTTTACATCACTTAGCTACTTATTTATACATTACAAAAGAGGCCTAAACATGGGTAAAACCATGGTTCAAAATCCTATACCCATTACATAAACCCTAAAACCCAAAAATCTCGCAAAAAGGGTGATATCCCACGATCTGCGCTTCGCCTGGGTGCTCCGTCTTCGACCAACCTGTCGAAGTCCCAAAAATGGTCAAGCATGACCAATGTTTCCTCAAAACTTGGTCGAGGGACAACAATGATGAAGGGTCTATTTTTTCTTAACAAAAACTAAATGATATATATATTAGGAGGAGTTGCGTCAAAGAAAACAATAGTAAAAAATGTGTGCAAATGAGGATCCTAACCTGGTCATAGTTACAATACTTAAACAACATAAAATATAATCCTGCCCAAATTTCTACTATGCTCTTTAGAGTTGATTACATCTTTGTAAAAACTCCCTAAACACCAAAGAACGTTTTAATACATACACTAGTTATAAGAAATAGAATCATGAATGTTTGGAGCTCTAGGAAGAGGTATATTCCCTTCCTTTGTTTCCATGGTAGTGGTGCCTCGATTGCTGGTACCTATTCCACTGTTAATGGAATCCTCTCGAGGAAGAATACCAACCTGAAATAAATATGTATAAGTTGAGGGATGGGGATTAATATGAGTCTTCAACTAATCTATTTTAAAATTGATGACATCCATCCTCCTGGTGAGGGTGGCTAGGAAATCTCAAAATCCTAATTTTTGGCAATGGACAGATTGGATAATGATTGCTTGAAGTCCTGAAATTTTCTTAAGAGATGATACAGGGATGAGCTATTCGCCCAGTGTTTTCTTCATGGCATATAAGGAACTTTTTAAAGTATCTCTAGTATGGTTCCATGTCCATAACATGAAACCAAAATGTTTGATATTTCCAATGCCCCAAATTACCAAATTCATATCCCCAATTAATTTCCAAAGAATTCCTGCTTCGAGGGAAATTTAGGTGAAATAAACCATGAAACTTACAAGAACCCAGGGTTTGGAGATGAGAGATTTTCAAGAGCTAGAGAGGATCAACTAAATATGCTATCCAAATAATGAGGACATCAAACAATTTTCCCGTTGAAGCAAGCAAACCCAATTGAACATTTGTGGATGAAAAGATGGCCAATAACTCTTCACACATAATATTGAAACTCCACAGAGATAAACCTTCCTCTGAAAGAGGGAATTCACTATTATATAATCTCCTCAATTGCAAAGTATCCAACTCTCGATCCATTTCATCACCTAAAAAACTAGTTTTCCAAACATTCAATTGAATGCTCACACAAATGGATTTAATCCCCAAGTGTGCGAGAGAGGGGATGAAAAACCTGAAGACTTCCATACCACCTTTCTGGATGTACGAAGAACAAAATGGGAGTGAGTGCATTATGGAGAGTAATGTACCCCACTTACTCCATTCACTATTATTTCCCCTTTTCCATCCTATCACCCTCTTTATCCCTTTGATCAACAAGAGAGTTCAAGTCTCTTTTTATATGGTTAATTTTAAACTCAACAAATCTTGTACTCAGGGTGACAATATGATATATTATTCCATTAAAGAGGTTTCAACTAGATTGACTTATTTTCACAATCTCCCAGACCGCCATCATTGAATCTCCAAATACAACAATTATGGTAATGTCTTGATCCTTAGCTATGCTCAAACCCTTGAATAAAGCATAGGATTCAACTATGTTATTTGAAGCCACCTCTAGCCCCCATGAAAAATGAGTGACAATATTCCCTTTGGGATTGTTATCACCAGAAAATGGCTCACCACAAATACATACAATGGAGGAAGAAATAGTTAACACAAACGCAACATACTGCCATTATTCATGGAAGGATTACTCTCAGTTTGGAAAGACAATCATAAAACTATGTAAAAGTGGTTTTGGAAATATGCACACATTCAGTAAAAGTAGCACGTGCACATCTGCATGGGCTAACACAGTGTACGGCACACACATTGTGTGGAGTGTGCAACTGACAATCAAAAGACCCACGTGGATGTAGAAATGGTGCATTGATGAGTTTGGTCAATCCTCAATCACTTTTGGGATGAAGGGGATCTCCCACATACCCAAAATTTCCCCCAAATTTATCCTTGGGATCACTAAAAGGATGGGAAGTACCTCCAAGGGCCTCCTATTCACATTTGGAACTAGTTAAGAAAAAACTTTCCATCTTCCTATAAATAAAGGGCCATTGTATGAAAAAAAGAAGAAGCATTTGAGTATTCTTATGTTGCTCATTTTTAGCTTTGGGAAGCCATCTTCCTCTTAGAAATATTTTGGGCATCCATAGCATGTGTTAGGACTCTCTCCTCTTGAGTAGTCCATCACTCTTTTCTTCACTATTTTTCTTTGTTATCCATTGATAGTAGAAAGAAGACTTTGTGCTTGGGGACTCAAGATCCTTCCCAAGAAGGAAGAGGGGACTCATAAGTTCTGATATTTCTCCAAGGAGTATCAATTCGAAGATCAGTTTACTTGGTATACATCTCTTGTGTTTTCTTTGTGAATTGATTTGAAGTTTTTGTTTTCTTAGTTTAGATTTATTTCATTGTTGTTTATCTCTTCTTTCTTTATGTTAGTTGAACCACTAACCAACTAACTCTCTGTTGTGCTTTTTGGATAGCCTAACTAGATAGTCAAGGGACCTATTTTTGCTCATGTTTGCAACAAAAGGAACCCAACAGAGATAAAGGAGAATCCCACCCGCACCTGCCACCCCAGATGAAGGGTATCTTATTCATACATAATAAAATGGATTTATTATTCTATTGCACTATCGAGTGTCATAAAATAGTACAATGTTTATTAAATATATGGGTGATTTACATTGTTACAATGAACAAAGTTGTAATTGGATGGGATATTTGTTTAAATGATACAACACATTAATGTAATTATTATATCCCAAAAACAAAATTAACATATAAAAATAAATATTATTATAAAACCATTTTATTTTATGATAATTAGCTGAAATTTTGTAATAAAAAAGAAACAAGTTGCATTTGCATACTTGCAATGTGGAAACATTCAACATTGAAACATATTCATGTATTGTATTCATTTGAATGAAATGGTGCAGTTCATATATCTTTACACACTAGTGCATTTTAGTGATTATTATGCATCAATGCATACACCTATAATAAGATAAATAGTGCTTCTAAAAACAACAAAAACACCAATCCTTTTAACAACACCATTACTGCTCTCATTACTGATATCATATCCATTAAAATACATTACAATGCATAAGGTAATATATGCACTAGTGCTATAATCATATAAAATGTGCGTTGGGGCTTAAAAAATATATAATACATACATGTGTGTATTATATAATTTTAAAGATGGATTGCATATCAAATATTGGTGCATGAGTGTGTATTATCGATAGAAGCACCCATGTAAGTTTCAATACCTAAAATACAAACTAGGAATTCAATATTAAATAATACACACCAATACATATTATATACATTGAAGCCTCAATGCACATCAATTATTAGTGCACCAGTGCATATTTTATATATTTGGCCACACTAGTAAGCATTATTGATATACACACACTAACAAAAAATCCTCCACTAGAACGTCTACTAGTTTTGATCTAAAAGACTATTTTACGGTCTTAAGTTCAACCTCATGAGGATATGAATCCTCCTACATTTTTATAGATGTGGTACTCCTCTTTGGCTAAAATGTTGGAAGATTCATTGTTTAATTTTACAACAAACCCCAAAATATCTTCCAAGAAAACTTGTATATACAAATGTACAACCTTTATATACAGTTAAGAAAATATACAAATATACATTAGATTATTTAAAGAAAGAAAAGATAAAGTGTGTCAACAGAGATTTGTATCTACTAGGTTTTGAAGTTTCCCTTCAAAAAACATTCTTTATTTACTATAAGATAAATTGAACCTGTAATTTGATATGACTTTTGCAAGATGAAGAAATGGACAGGCCTTCAAAGAAATTTAAATGATAAATTCATTATTACTCAAAAAATATTTTGATAGGTATTACAATTGAAATCACATGCTTTCAACTCAAGTCCATGAAATCACTAATGTAGTTCCCCATATATCTCTTTGCAGGAGAAATTTATAAAAATATCCCAATATGATAAGTTCAATAATGTTAGAAACAAAAGAGTTGAAGAAACCTCAAAAACATTTCAATGACAATCACATGAACTGAAATCAACCATATCTATTTTTTACAAGTAGATATTTTTCTTTGTTGGACCTAAAATGTTACAAGATGACTGTAGAACTCTAGAGAAACAACTGATCAGACCCAAATCTTCCTTTTTGGCTTACAATACATGAAATATTTGATGAAAAGGAACAAAAAATAAGAAGATGTAGAGAGACGAGTTTTAGCAAGCCAGTCCACTGAATCTTTGAAAGATAGAGCTTTTATATTGCAGAATATCCATCAGTGTGGAAACTTCTAACTTCCAAACCTTTGATGATGCCCTCTCTTACCTTTTTAAAATATGCTTCAAATGTTCTTGAAGTAGTTAGGGTTTTCCTTTCTATAATTTTCCACACAATTCCTTTTTGGAGTAAAATGATTTTAATTAATGATTTATTGAATTCTAATTAATGACTTTATGTCATTGAAATTTGTGCCTCCAAGTAGGGCCCACTATTCCTTTAATAAATTTTCTTTACTAAACTTTATTTTCAAGTTTCCAACTTGACTACCTTGAACAATAGTGGACTGTGTTTTAATTTTTTGAGCATGATATTTGATCTCTTAGACATGGAAACCACTCTATAATTAATATTCACCGTCCCAACTTTCCAACGAGTCTTCTTGAGTATGATTTGGAGTTTTGGTTCTCAAGTTATAGCCTTGGGAAGTCGAGCCTCTAAACAAATTTACCAATAAAATATTAAAACTGAGGTGACTGTTCTTTTGAAATCTAGGACAAATATGTCCAAATTCAACCCTTTAAACCTGTCCCATTGTCTTCATCATTGAATTACCTTTCCAAAAAGGAGTTGCTTTCCAAAACCGGACACTCGGATCTTGAGTTATGAACTCCCGAAGATCGATGCTAAAAAATTGTCCATCAAATCCATGAGTCAATCCGAGCCCTTCATCAAAATTCACCCTTTTAAAACAAATTCCAATCCTAGATGCACCGTGTTCATGAATTTTTTAAGTGTTTATAATGAAAATTTTACTATATTTCTCATGTGGAACAAAGGAAATTATGGGGACATTGGTGTAGCCCTCGTGCCTTAGGAACGTTTCATGAATTAATGAAATTTTGATGGCCCAACCAGTGTCCATTCATAGCCCAATCACAACCCAGTCAACACCTATGTCATCTCCATGTGTCACCTGTGAGTAGGTCCATGTCACTAACATCTGTCATTAAGGGATGGGTCCACATCACCACCACATGTCATTTTGGGATTGTTCCATGTCACTGCCACATGTCATTTTGGGATTGGTCCATATCACCGCCACATGCCCCATCATGGTAGGTCCACAAGAATAAGGAATTAAATTAGGATAAGAAATAATATTAAAAAAATAAATGTAGGGTTTGTGAAGTTACGAGACTGTGGAGGTAGTTGAAGGGATGAAAAATGGTAAAAATGACTATGTATGAGGTGAAAAGGGGGAATGTAGGGTGAATATTGGTGAATGCGAGTTTGTGAACCTGTGGACCTATAGACTCAAGAAAAATTTGATGGATGGTATGTGGCTCTGCATCCTCATTTCAAGAAAATGAAAGAAAATTACTAAGTGTGAAAAATGTGAAAAGTGCATTGTTGTGGACCTGCAGACGTGAAGACATGTGAAAAAAGGTAAATGGGGTAGTAAGTCATTCCACATCTACATTTTGAAAAAATGACTAAGTATAAAAACGGTGAAAAGGGAAAAGTGCATTGTGGAGGGTGCGAAATTAAGATGTGTAATTTGTAGGTACCAGGATTGTGGACCTGTAGAACTACGGGCATGCAGACCTGAGACTTGTTCCAACCTTGCATTGTTACTCCCGCATAACTCAAATTTGACTAAGTGTTGGAAGAATAAAACGCGGTAAGTGTTGAAGGAGTAAAATGTGGTAAGTGTTGGGAAAGTATATAATGAAATTACATGAAATATAGTATGTGAAATGAAATATGAAATCTAGAAAAAAAAAATAGAAAAAGAAAAATGTAAATGAATTATGAGATTGAACTAGAAAATGGAAGTGAATTATGGGAAAATGGAAATGAATTATGAAATTATGAAAATATAAAAAATGGAAAATGGAAATAGGAAAAGTAAAATGGAAAATGGAAAATGAAAATGGAAATATACAATGGAAAATGAAAATGAATTATGAAAAGAATAATGAAAATAAATAAGTGGACTTGGAAAATGGAAATGAATTTTGAAAATGAAAGTGGAAATGAATTATGAAAAGAAAATGACTAAGTGGTGGTTATTTATGAAAATTAACTAAGTGGATAATGAAAATGAAAATAGGCTAAGTATGAAAATGGGTTAAGTATGGAAATGGTTAAGTGTGGAAGATAGTCACGAGGGAGAGTAGAGTGAAAAGAAGGAAAAATGGCTAAGTATGGGACGAGAGTACACACATATGTGAGAAAGGACTAAGTGTTGCACATGGAAGAAGAGGGGCATAAAACTTAGAAACAAATTCATTCTTTGAAGTTCTTGCAATCTCTTTATCAAGCGGTTGGACAAAAATGTGGATATATTGAGCATACAGTCTCAGATTTTTAATCCATAAGATGCATGATGAGGTTGAGTATGAGACTAAGGGATATGCTATGGAATGATAATATTTCAAAATTTCCTTCTTTTGATATGATTTTTTTTTTTTATTATTCAAAGAGCGAGAAACCTAGGTGATCAAATTGTTTTATCAACAAATACCAATTGAGGAGGCTCTTTTGATAATTTTTCCCAATCTAGTAACACTAAAAACCTTTTATAGGTGGTATTTTCCTCGTAGTGTTTGTTGTATTATTATTCTTATATAATTTGGAATGATATTGTAATTTGTTGTAACTTTTTTATTGCAATGTAATATTTTATAATTTTTTCCAATATTATGCTTTATGTAATATTATTTTGACACCTTTTATTGCAATTTGTTGTAATATTATGTTGATATAATAATATTATTTTGTCATGAATTTATGTTGGACACCATGAAATAATTTTAATACTTTTAAGAAATGTAGGTCCTCATCATGAAGTGCTAAATTAACCCTAATCATTTAATGCATAAACATAATATTGATCAAACATACTATAAGTGAAACCAAATATCATTAATTGAAACATAACAAAAATTCAGTGAATCTTATAGTTTAGCACATATAACATATGAAGAATATAGATGTAAGTACTATGCATTGTTATTATTATAACATATAAATATAAACATATATTCCCTTGTAAACATACAATTCAATATTACCTCTGATGGGGTAATGGGGATAGACATTCTCAAGGTTGATTGGTGGTTGACTTTGGAAGCGATGTGTTCTATATGTGATGATGATGAAGGGGTGGGGGATGAAAGAGACCATAATGGATTATCCTCCAGGTTCCAAACCAAAGTCTAACCTCCTACGATGGGCTCAATTAGGTACCTGTAGCATCATAATTTAATTGGTAAGTTAATGTAAGAAACAATGAATTCCTTGGTGGCAGTTTCATGAGTCTATGACTTGAGACTTAGAATTTATGGTGATATTGATTTTACATGTAGGGAAGGCATTGCTATTTGGTTTCAATTTGTTATTTTGAGGAATTCATTGGGTGGTATCATTGGTCCACTATATTAGGATTTTGGTAATAAAAACGAGTCTCCCAAAATTGTGAATTGGGTAGTAACCCTCCTATTGAAGTCATTAAGCCATCTAAAATAGGGTAATATGTCCAATAAAATGTACATTGAACATGGGGAAAATAGAAACAAAACGAATAGAGACCATCCATGGAAATGAAGAGTTGATATGGTAGTGAAGGAAATAATAGTAGCCTACGACAATGAATTTTTGGAGGATAACAGACGGGTAGTGGAGTCAACCAAGGATAGGGTGAGAGAACAAAGAGGTGAAACTCCAAATACGAAGGTTTACAAGAAAGTTTAGATTGGATTCTAGACATTAACGTTTTGACGAATAGGGATACCAAACTAGAAAAAATGGTGCAAATATACTATCATATGAAGACTATAACATCCTGCTCTTGCGCGCACTGAGAAGACTTATTCTTTGAGGACACTTGCATGCAAGTGATCCATGTCGTTATACTATTGGTTGTTTTGATTATGATTATGGGACATTGTGGATTTGATGTTATGTTATTTTTGTTGTATTTACATAAACATGTGCTATTGACTGGGTTCTCCTGAGTGTGAAAGACTCTGGACATTGAGGATGCTGAAGCATCGAGGAAACTCCTGGGACTCTAGATCAAGTCAGGGAGTGGATTGTTAGGGTTTTAATGTTGTTAATATGACATCTAAAAATATGATTAAATATTATGATGTTGATTGTTATTGCTGACATGATTCATTCATGGATGCATGCTGACAATAACTTGCCGACCAGACTCACTTTTGGAGTAAAGGGGGCACGCACGAAAACCAGAGACATTGAGGGAGAGGTGTGGCAAAAACCCTACCAAAGCCTACTAGCACTCCTATCGTGGCTCGAACTGTAGGTTAACGATTACCTAGTTCGAGAAGACCCACGATGTCGTGAGGGTGGACTATGACTATCGCTCATGATGATTCTAAGGGGAACACAATAAGATAGGTTCCTTATTCCTTAGAGGCCCTTAGTCTCCCACAAGATCACCTTACGGAGTATTAACTCCAAGGGTTTGATGTCTACCAAATTCAGTCAAGAGGCGAGTGGTACCCTTGGAGCACGTAGTGTGTCTTGAAGGGAACATCACACAAAGAAAATGGAAAGAGGCGAGTGGCACCCTTGGAGCACGTAGTGCATCTTGAAGGACATGTCGCACAAAGAAAATGGAAAGAGGCGAGTGGCACCCTTGGATCACGTAGTGCGTCCTGAAGGGAACGTCATGATCTTAACTGGTAAGTTAATAAACCTAGTGCCTAGAAAACTATGCCTCCTTAGGACCCGATCAGACTTAAATGAATGATGTGTTAGGAAAAGTTTAATAACTAATTTTTCCCTTAAGAACTGTCACCAATCCTAGTGAATTGAAAACCTAGGTCTGAGTAGAACCTTAGAATAAAAAAAAACTAATTGGACATATAACAGGAAGGGGGTAAAGAAAATTCAAGCATTAATAATTAAAATGGAAATTTTAATAAAGGATTAATTAATAAAAGTGGTATTTGGTTGTTTTTGTCTGCTAATTCTAAACTTAGTTATAAAAAGGGGAAACTTAATGAAAAGTGGGAAAACCTAAGGAAAAAGGGGAAACTTAAAGAAAAGGGGAATGCCTAACTTAGTAAGAAATCTAGCCTTTGGAACTTTCTATTTATGAACTCAACTAGGAATTAAGTAATGCGTAAGTCATTTAAAAATTGTAAGGAACTAATGGGACACCGATGAGTGTTTTTAGGAACGCTTTTGAGTGGGCGAGGGAAATAGGAATATTTAATTAATTAATAAATTGATTTTCTGGTGCAACTAGGGGATCGGGCGACATGTGTACGAGGGTTTTTTTTCCTAATTAATTAAATGAAAAATGAATCTAATGAGGGTTTTGGAAACTAATGACTAAGAAACTCTATAAAAGGATGGTGGAGGAGGATTATGGATCACATCTGGCTTGTGCAACATTACGCTATTGAAATTTCATCTTGACTGAACTTTCTCTTGTGGGAGTTGGGATACCCAGCTCGGGTAATGATTGGTAGCTCGACCTTGCGAGGTTAGCTAGGTGCTAGAATTCTTTGGTATTGTGTGTGTGGTCCCATTGCGGCTCGGGGGGATCAATGGGAAGAAGAGTACCCCTAGGGTTGGATGGGAGGTATCAGTGAGGTCTCATCGGTTGACAAGCGAGATCTGGACTGAGCGGAAGCATGGGAGGAAATCTTTTCCTCGTTGTCATCAGTAAAGGTACGCCTGTTAGATTTGTTACTGACAATAAAAATTTAATTTACACTTATTTATTTTACTGTATTCTAATGTCAATTTCATTTCCATGAGCTTTCCTTACACATGTAATTCTATGGTAATTGTAACATATTAGTTTTGTAAAATCATAATTTGTAATATCCTCGTCGCTAGATTCATCCTGTAAGAAAACTTGCTATCCATCGTATCTTTTATTTCTGAGTTACTGTCTAATTGCTCGTGGCCATAATGACCCCCAGACTCAAAACCTTTCCTGCACCTTTGTATCTCTTGCGTGCATTTTCTTTATTCCTTCATTGTGTTTTTTTTTCATTATTTGTTTCTCCATGGAGAAGATATGGATGCAAATTTGTGTTTTTATCCTCTGTTCCTTTATCCTTTAAGTTATTAGTCTATGCTTGAACAGTCGGCTAGGAGTCGAATCGACTATCTTTCGCTTTGGTGTTAAAGATTTAGATTCAAATGCCCTGCTTTCCCGTGCATGGATAATAAGTGTAGGATCATTCCTCTACCAACGTTTATTTGCAGCGAGTTTATCTACATTTGGGGAAGCGAAGGGCTCTGCGCCCCTCTCTTTACCCAACAAACTATTCATTTTTCTTGTTTTTATGGCAGTGGATTTTAATGTTTGTTGAAGGTTTTTAGAACAACGCCATGTAATGGAGGAGTAAATTTATGGTTGAACAACCCAAGGTGGAATACATATTCTCCTTATGATGGCATTGATTAAATGAACATCTGTTTAAATCTGGTTGAGACTGTGTGGAATAATTTTATTTGACAACTATTTTTTTTATTCATCACTACACAGATATTTATTGCTTGTTGAATTATAATAAACAAATTTTATTAGTAGCATATGACTCACCAGCCCCACCCATCCATGCCCCAAACCATTCCTAGAGATACCCCTATTATTCTATCAGCACTACGTTCACGTTTTTCCATCTGTCTCTCTCACAGGCATACAACAACTTTATTCTCTTAAGATTGAGGTTTAGTTGATTTGACAAGCAATTCAAAGAGCGATTATCCCATTCTCATGTGTTTGGGTAGCTCACGTTCCTTTAGCTGCAATATATTTAACTTCATCTCTAAATCAATTATCAATTTATATTTGATCTTCTTATTCTCCCGTGGTTCCCATTTTTCACCCTCGAACAATGTTTTTCCCCAATCATTGAAGTTCTTTGTGCTTTTACAACCAACAGTCTGTATGGGATGATAACCATTTATAACCAAATTATATAACCACCTAGATTTGTGATAATCATCTACTTACAGTGGCCATATTGATTGCCTTCCATTCTAATGAACTGTCACCCAAAAAGTTCACCCAGAAATCATAATCTATTGCCTTGCATTTTGATGAACTTTCGCCTAGAAATCATGATATTTCGCCCTGAAATCGTGATCTGTTGCCTTGCATTCTGATGAACTTGATTTCCTTCAAATTTCGCCCAGAAATCATGATCTTTCCACCACGAGGTTATTAACTAACTTATGCATCTTCCTGGCATCTTCATTGTGTGTGGTTTCTTAAATTCTGATGAACTTTTTAAAATGAAGGGAATTCAAACAAAACTATTATACGTGCATTGAAAAAGTACTTTTAATGAATGGAAGAATAACAAACAATGTTACATGTGAGTGGTAATATAATTTTTTTTTTTATATATTTGGGGTATGACACCTTTATACCCAAAATCCATTTTATAGTGTTTTTAAATATCATTGCTATTGTGATTTTTCTAAAGTAACATTTTAACTTAGCATTTTGTTTTTCCACATATTACACTTGTCATTTTGTTGGTGACCATGTCAAATTTTTAAAAAGATTATTATTCTTTTAGCCTATCACCATTCTAATCCATTTCATTTGTGGTGTCTCATGTCTTAGGGATCTCTTTTGTTTAAGTAGCCAATGTTTACAATTCTATTGAAGAATTTATAAATCCTTCAAACATGTGTTAGATTTGATTATTATTTTTCCTACTCTCTTAAATATCTTTGAAATTAAATGTATTGAATAGATATTTATGATTTTGTAGTGTGATAGTTCACTCGTTGTAACAAGTCATAATGGTTTAATTGAGTTATTGTGTTATCGCCTTATAACCGATTACTTGCTTTTACAAACAGAATTAATGGCTAATTATAATAATGTGTTGTCACCTTATAACAATTCAATTGCTTTATCATAGACTTAATTGTTTAATTGTAAGTACTATGATTATCACTTATAGCAGTTTTAATTGTCTTCACAACAAGGAGCTAATTAAGGACTCATTGAATCCTTGATGTCGTTAATGGAATCCTTTCATGGAATTTGTAATTATTTAATTATGTGTTATTTTTGAAAAATTTAACCTTTTGATGAATGTCGTTACCTTGCACGTTGTTAGCTTGATTGTTTAGAGTTTTCTCGTATATAATTCATTATAATGTATGGTAGTTAAGTTGGATTCTAGAAGTTGGGTTACTGTGTCTTGATTTTAGGTATTTGTGATTGTTTCAGTTTGCGCCTTAGTTACAATCGCGCTTGTCACACGGTGGAGGCATGATTCCTTATGACGGGATCAAGGCATGCTTGAGCGACAAGTGCATATGATAACTTGGTATGGAGTCTTATTTTTCTTGATGTGGACATAATGTTCGTTGTAAATGATGTTGTACTTGGTTCTGTAACACCTTAAGGTGGTTGGTTTTTGCTCGCCGTAAAGGTTCTAGACCTGGCCGATGAAGCTGTTGTGGTTGGTTGTTTGATGTTGTCCTTTAACTTGTAGGCAGTGTCTTTCTTGTGTTAAGCAGGATGTAGACACCTCCTTTTTCCTCAGAACAGTCGCCAGCCTTGAGACCTTAATTGGTCAAAATCGATGGGAACCTTGTCTTGAGTGTTGCTTATGTTTCCTGGAGGTCCTAACCTTGCAAGGTAGGATGGGTGGGTAGCCATTTTTATTATGTCTAATTGACTATTGCATGTTTTTTCCAGTTGCATGACGTGCTAGTGTGTTGGTTCATTGTTGTCTGTTGCCAGATTTTCTTGCATTGTGTTAGTTGTCAAGTTGTGTTGATTAATTGTTTTCTTTGTTGCTTTCCTGCAAAAAAAACAATAAAAAAAATTGCACTTGCTTTGCGTCGCATGTAGTTGTAACGACGGGGGTCGTTACAAAGACCTTCATAACCATGATAGTGGAGATAAGAGAAACTCAATAGAATGAAGTCCTTAATAGTTTGAACTATTTGGAAGGAAAATTGGACCACATTGATAATAAATATGAAAATTGCATCCACAATGTTTGAGGCAAGAAGTAAAGATTGGGGAGAGGAAGAAAAACCTAAAAATATGAAGGAAGATGAATTGGGAAATGTGGATGTAATGCAATTTGAATAACCTTCAATGATCAATATAGAGGAGGAATAAGCTCCAATATTCATCAACATTAACTCCAAATATGATGATTAGCCATAGTCTTTCCAAATTTTAGGATTTTATGTTCTTATATATATAGTCATGTTTTCTATAATTATTCTTTTTCAGATTTATTATGGAAAAATCATAAGCTTGTGTTATGTATATCTCAGTATGGAATCTAAGAAAAAACTTTGTATACCTATTTTGTAAACTCTAATGCTACATTTTCTTGGGGAATAGGCTACAAAGAACTCTCTTTATAACTCTTTTTTAAGATATTCATATAAATTAACTAAATTATGAAAAAAACATATGATTCAATATTTTTATTTATCGAAAATTACTCACACCATGTAAAATCAGATACAAGTTTTATGGTGAAAAATATTAAATATCCAATAGGAAGAAAAATGAGTACTTAATAAAAAAAAATAATTTGTAATTCGATTGCAAATCCAAAACTTTCATCCTCAAATCAAAACATAATAATTATGTTCTTCATCACATAATATGTCACTAGTGCTTGAAGTTATGGGAATATCGGTGCTCATGAACAATTGTTTACCTTTAAGTATGTATGGGATAACAAACCACATTTCCTCTTATAGAATGTTTGGGTCAAATAACACTTGTTTACAATGACTTGGCCACACATATGGATTTTTTTCACTCATTAAAAAATTAGTTGAGTCAATTGAAATAAAATTTATATCTTTTTCTATCCTTGCATGAGATCCATTAAATGTTTCAAACCCATTAGAATTGATTAAATGATTCACTATATTTCATCTCTATAATTTGTTGTATATTTCCCACATATTGCAATTCACTATCAATGACATTCTTATTTGAAGCACGTGTTTGACTAACGTGTTTGCATATTTCGCTTCTCATCCATCTTCTCCGCCTAAAAATGATGGAAATATGCATACATTGAAGGGAACACACATATTTGTTATAAAATTTAAAATAATTTTAAACACGTACAATGTAAGTGATCACTTGATGATATAAACTAATATATTTTTAATATTCAAGTTAGAGATATCATTAATTATATGTAACTATTATTTATGTATTTTTACATTATTTATAATACTTTATATTTTATTTTTATAATTTGTTCAAGAAACGATTTTTGGGTATCCAAAGGGGTTGGATAACGAGGAATGAGGAGTTTTTCACTGGTGACCAAGGTTCAATTACTATGAGGACATCTAACCCATAACATTACCATGGAGGCATCCAAATGTAGTGGTTGGATGCATAAGGATTGCATTGCACTCCCCGTGCACACATAAGTGGATCGACACCCACCCTCTTATCATTATTAAGACCAAACACTAACCATTATGGTTATAATCGTAATTTTAATGTAATATCCTAATCATGGATCTATTCACATCCAGGTCTAGAATGGATTTTTCTAGGGTTTGTCCCTATATTTTAATCATGCCCACTTACTATATATTAATTAGTGTATCATCTACCTCAATGATCCCTACTCGTCTTCCCATTATTGTTTATTAAATCCTTTGTTTCATGGAATCCTTACTGTGTGCAACTTACTATCCATGTCCTCAACTTCTCCTTCTATTGAATAGCTTGTGGCACTTATCTGCGACTCCTACCTCAAGTTACATGGGTTCCTCTTTTAAGGATGTAGTGCTAAATAGTTTATTTGGTGGCATGTCCCCTCCTCATTTCATGGTCCAAGGGACATCGACATTAACCATTCACATAGTCCAAGATGTAGCTAATTAGGTAGTGTTTTACCATATGAATGTCTTGTTTGCAAGTTAAATGGCCATTTCCTTAGTTGTAATATCTTCATCAATGGGTTTCTATAACCAAGAATCCTAAAATCAAAGAGGAATCCTACATATAGCCTTGTGCAAGAGGGTTTTTAATTCTAGAATTTGATTTAGTTGAATATTTGGATAACATCCTTAGCTCAAAACCTTGGTCTTGGTGTAGATGTGGTCTTCATATGAAGGCTTGTATTCCTTCAGTTTGGGTCTATATCTACTACTTCAGTTTGGGTCTATATCCCTAACCTCCCTGTCACTTTTGGGGGGATGAATCCCTTAGTGACATTGGAAATGCATTAGGAAAATTTCATTTTAGAGGAAATGAAACATATTATAGAGGCATAAATACTTATTCATGTATTTATATTGACATAGAATTTAGTAAATGGTTTCCAGAATAATTCAACTTGATAGCCAAAGAATACTGATGGCTCTAAAAGTTGAACTATAAATGGGTATTCTTTTATTGTTGAACATGCTACAAAATAGGGAAAACAAAATCTTAGGGTCCCAAGCACACTAAGGGTGGAATATCCCAGAGAGGAACAAGAAAATCCACATGGTGATATGGATCGAAAGAAGAGAATCAATTGATTAGTAAGGATCCCCTTGCCACAAATTTGGAATCACAACCAAAATATGATAAGACTACACTTGCAACATAGAAAACTATATTCCCAAGGAAAGAGACCCCTTAGCCAGATAAGACTTCTCCCCTGCTATTAAATATGAAAGCATCGCTTGAGAATATGAATCCCTTGCAAAATACCCAACTTAGGGTAAGTTGAGTGGATCAGGTAGAGGAACTAGAGGAAGTTCAAAAACATTATGAAAGAGACACAAGATTTTCTAAAGAAGCCCCTACAAATTAGGGAAAGACAGAAGTAAAATATTCAACACACTCATTTGACATTCGAAGGAAGAATGGGAAATATTCATAAAAAAAAAAAGATCACATTGATTCCTCAATTGATAATGACTAGAAATAGGAAACAAAATCTCTTTTAGATATGTGTTGTTTTTTTAATTCCTTGTGCTCACAGTTTGTTTGGATTTACTCTTGTATTCATGGAAATGAAATTAATTCTAGGAAAATTGAATTGTTAGGAGTTGTAATATTGGCTCAATTATCCAATGCTAGGCCTCTTATCCCCCCTTGGAAATGGTGTATTATTTTGTATCTATCAGCTACCTGATTTGAACACAAGCATTTTTAATGCAAGTATTTAATTGTTATTGTTAAAAATAAAACAAATGATTCTTCGGTATCTAAAGACTTGAAACTTGATGTTTGGATATTAGAAATTGGGGTTGGGTTGGATATAGTGAATACACTTCTTGTAGGCTCAATACAATAGATATGTTCATGGATTTTCATTGTAACCTCAACTTTAGTTATGGGTATAAGAACAATTATAGGAGACATATATCCATCAAAATATGAAATATTGTCTCTATCATAATGACTTAGGATTTTTTAAAATGATATTTTCCTGAATCCCTTGCATTGTCAACAACTTCATCCAACCCTTCTTCTAAAATAAAAACTCCAATAATTTGTGGGATATATGATCTCTTCCAACACATTTAATGTAAATGGTTCTAAGTACACATCATTTAAATGTATCCCATATGCATTGCAAATAATAATGCGAAATCATGGGCCACATTGATTAGGATAAATTCAACGAGGCCACATTTTATTGGAGGCATGGACCTACATAATTTAGAACAAGTTATTAGTGATCAATATGTAAGTGTAGACATGATATAAATTAAATAAAAACCATTTATTTATTGTTATCATGAATTTAGTTAAGAAACCTACACTACTAGTTGCTTCTTGACTTCTAGGATCAATGCCATCATGATCTGCTTGAATTTATCCACATATTCAATTCGCCATGTCAAGGTTAATTTTCACATAATTTGTTTGAAATTATTCCCTAATAAATAAGGATAATTGTAAAATGCATTGCATCTTATTGTACAAACATACATGTGACAATGTTGGAGAAAAAGATGATATTGATGATCCCTAGTTCTTATTAGATTCACTACTCAAAGTATATTACTACTAATACTTTTTTCTTTAGGTTCATGTAAATCATCATGATCAAGCAACAAGTTAGTATTATTTTATATTATTAAATCACCATGTACATTTATGAAAGTGTATAGGTGTCTATTTTCAAATTGGGAGTGAGCATAATTAGAGTAACTTACAAGATCATAATCTCTACCAAAGTTATACTTGGAACTCGTACTAGTACTTTTTTCTTTTGATGGTTTCATATCAATATGATCAAGAAAACAATTATTAGTACTTTATATTTCTTAGGATATTTCTAATACATTTGCAAAAATGTATATGTTTCATATTTTCAATTTTGTTGCAAGATTAGTTGTATTATACTCATAGGATGAGAGTTTCTACTAAAACTATACTTAGGAATTGGAGCTCATTTTTTATCCTTTAACACAAAATATTCCTACATATCAAAATTAAAAAAGAAACCATTAGTGCATGTCATGAATTAAGCATATATTGTTTATAATTAAAATAATTATATGATAAGTATTAAATGTTTTTGGTTATAATGAACATCAATAATTAAGTGAAAAGATGGGATGTAGTGGGATATTAAGTTCAATGGTTAGGTGGTTTGGTCTTAGTGAGTTAGGGGTTTGGCCAAGTTAGGTTAGTTGACATTATAGGGATGGAGGGTTATGTAGTTTAGGAGTACTTTAGGGTTGAGTTTGTTGGGTATGTGTTATATTCTTTGCATGTGTGTGGGGGGTGCTTCATATTTGACGACAGGGTCTGACGATCGCATCACCTGACGTTCTATGTGCATGTGTGAATCGAACACTTTTTCGAG
>JZKD02S1345907.1:672070-704010 GCA_000966675.3 Picea glauca | reverse complement strand
CCCCCCCCCCTCCCCCGTATTTATATGAATCCTTCGGCTCTGGGGAAATGCCTCAATGTTTTTTGGGGTGGTCTTTTTTCGCTATTTTAACGATTTTCTCTATTTTTGGCGGTTTTCTAAACTAATCCCAGATTAAGGGATTAAAGTTGTTGTAGCTACAGAATACCTAAATATTGTATATATTGTATTCTAAATGGTGAAATTAATACAATGAAGATTTGAGAGGTGTGGCACCAAGGAAGACTAGTTTTCTCCCTGTTATGGGTTTCTAGCATAAATCTTTGCATAGTATGTGTATTAGCCATTGATTAATTTCTATTTTTCTTGAGAATATGTATGAACTGATTTGTTTGATAGGTTTAAAACTTACAAGGTTGATATAAATGTACATGTTTTAGGGGTTATAATCGTTAGTGGCATATGGCTAAATGGTCATTGCATTAATAGGTAAGGGTTATGGGTTAAGAGTCATTAGGAATTAGTGGGGTATGTGTTGTGAGTGATATTTTATATATTTAGTTCACTTGAATGATGAAAAAAAATACTAGAAATGAAAAATGTACACGCGGAAGGAAAAATATAAATTGCAATGAAAACTTGAGCACTCAATGTTTTTTTAATGAAAAATCAAAATTTTAATTAATTAAATAAAACATGAAAAAATGAAGTAAAAAATTATAAATGATTAAAATTGAAAACTATTTATTTAATTGTTCATGAATTAGTATATATAAGTAAATTGTTATTTAGGACATAGGACTTAGGTAGCCTTAGTCCAGTTACAAAGGAAAAAAGACTTAGGACTTAGGCTTGTTTAAGGATGTAGGACTTATGCCTTATGACCTAGGACTAAGTCACTATAGAACTGAGTCTTAGGAATTTGGATTTTGTTCTTAAGAATTACAACTTAGGATTCATGGATTAGGACTTAGGCCTTAGGATATAGAACCCATGCCTTAGGACCTAGGACCCAAGCCTTAGTACCTAGGACACAGGCCTTAGGACCTAGAACATAGGTCTTAGCATCTAGGCCTTAGCTTAGAACTTAGTTAACTTAGGACCTCAGGTATATTGTTTTATTTTCATATTTATTATTTCAACTAAAATATCAACCTTATTTTTGGAGGTTATTTTTAAGTTTGAAATAACTTCCCAAAACTAGGTAAATAATGTTTGACAACACATGTATTCCAACAGAGGATGAACACCTTTAGAAACCTGTCAAACAACTAGATCAAAGATCAAAACACCGATGTTTTTATATGGTAAAATCATTATGAGGAAACATCCACGTCCCTAGCCAATGTGGCCACTTGGAGAAACTTATTGATTCAAAAGAAAAAAATTATAGAGATATTTACAAGAGAGTTTCTCACAATTTATCATCAACAAATGACCCTCCATGCTCTTTAAATAAATATCATGGACCAATCAGGTGTTGAGCCACAGATCAATGTAGCTGTTAAGATATAGGAGAATATGATCTGTTGGATCACTCTATGTTGGGAACATATCGTGTTTGTTAGATTACCTAACTACAAATGCATACTAATGCATACTAAATAAACACACTTTAACCTAATGACACATTAGACCAAGTTGATATTAACTAATTCCTAAGTGTCTAAATATCCTAACATCCCCCCTTAAGAACAAATTGAGATAGGATTGAAGGATTTACAAAGGTGATACAATAGGAGAAGGAAGGAGAAATTAGAGCCTATCCCCCCTTAATTAAAACTTCATAAAATACTAACATAGATCGAAGTTTGGAGAACTTCAATTCTGTAAGAGACTTTGTGAAAATGTTTGCAACTTGATATTATGTAGGGAAAATGAGCACTTCAATAACTTGATTGTGAATGATCTTTCAGATGAAGTGCATGTGTATCTTGATGTGTTTGTTGTGATTATGTTGAATTGGATATTTGATGAGCTTTATGGCACTCTAATTTTCACACCAAAGGGTGGTAGGATGTTGTTACTCGAAGAAAAACTATGAAATGATCATTCAAAGCCACAAGGATTCTTGACTTGAATTAACCATTGTTTAATAATATTTTTTTTTTGAAGAAATAGAAATAGCCTAATGTTTCTTACAGGCCCAGGTGACAAGTCCTGAACAAGGCTAAAAACATAACCTGCATTAGGCTTTCAATCATCCAGGTCATCGTCCCAATCTGTATCTGTGAAACCAATAAATAAAGGAGTGCCCCCTGAATTGTAATTTATCCCAAACTGAATTGTACCTCAAACATAACGAAGTATCCTTTTAGATTATTTCCAATGGATTTCATGGGGTGTTTGCATATACCAGGAAACATGACTAACATCAAAATAAATATTAGGATGGGTATGAGTAAAGTAAAAGAGGCTACCAACTAACTGACATTACGAAGTGGTATCAACTTTATGAGATGTAAAAGTGGCAACAAGTTTGACTCCAGACTGGAAGTTAGAAGGGTGTGGTTTTGAATATTCCATGTGAAAGTGATGAAGAAGGTCACAAGCATACTTAGACTGGGAAACGAAAATTCCTTCCTTGGTTTGAAATACTTGGAGGCCAAGGAAATAATGAAAATAACCTAAGTTGATCATTTCAAATCTTTTCATAAGGTTGGTTTTCACATGGTTTCAAAGTTTTGGGTCACTACCAATGAGAATAAGGTCATGAACATAAAGAAAAAGGATTATGAGATGACTTACTACTTTCTTTGTATATACATCAGGTTTAGAATGGCATCTAGAAAATCCAGTGTCAAGAAGAAATCTATCCATGTTGGCATACCAAGCTTGAGGAGTTGCTTAAGACCATAAATATATTTCTTAAGGTAACAAACAAGGCTAGAGTCATTATAGACATAGCCAAGAGGTTGTTCCATGTAGATTTTGTCATGCAAATACCCATGGAAGTAGGTGAATTTGACATCCATATGATGGACCTCCCATTTATGTGAGGCTGCAAGGGATAGAACAAGGTGGATGGAATAAATTTTGGTTACAGGGGAAAAGGTTTAATTAGAGTGAAAGCCTTAAATTGGGAGAATCCTTTGGAAATTAAACGAGCCTTATGTCTTTCAATACTTCCATCTGATGCATACTTAGTTCTGTAGACCCATTTACATATGACAATTTTTCTTCCTTTTGGAAGAGGTACATGATCCAAAGTTTGATTTTCCATTAAATAAAAATACTCTTCATTAATTGTTGTATCCCAATATCGATGACCTGAATTTTCTGCAAATGTATTTGGATCATAAGTCTCTAAAACTTGAGCCAAAAGAGAATAGGCTTGTTGGAATTTTAAATGTGTCTGACACTGATCTGAAGCATCACCAAAAATATCACCAATTGTTTCTCATGTTGAATAGACCCATCTAGGAAGTGGTGGTGTTGGTGCAGGTTCATGTTTAATGGACTCATATGGAGGAAGTTGAGCAGGCAGAGGTGGATTTTCATCCTCACTATCATCATTTGAATAAGAAGAAACCATAATAGGAACAAAATATGGCACAAACATCAAATATGGCTCATAGGTTCAAGAAGGCACAAACGATGAATTAGGATCACAAGCCAAGAGATTTTCATCAAATTTAACATCTCTTTTAATAAGAATTTCATTAGAATGAGGTTGAATAAGTATGTAACCTTTTAAATATTTAGAATATCCAAAAAAATAATCTTCTCACTTTTATGATATAAAGATTTCCTCTTCTCATCAATAATGTGAGCCCATTCTACACTACCAAATACAGGGAAGTGGCTTATATCCAGGTTAATTTTATTCCATGCTTCTTCTAGTGTTACATTTTTAAGATCCTTTGAGGGAGTGTGATTTACTATGTAATTTTCATATTTAATTTCTTGTGCACAATACTTTAGAATTAATCCCTTAGATTGGATCATACAATTAGCTATTTCTTTTATTGTGTGGTTCTTTCTCTCATAAACACCATCTTGATGTGGTGTATATGGAATAGTGTGTTGCATTTGGATGCCCTATGCAGTGCAATAACTTGTAAAATTATTGCTCACATATTTACATCCATTATATATTCTTAACCTTTGAAGTGGATGTCCAGTTTTCTTTTCTACAAGGGCCTTGTAGGCCAAAAACTTGTCAAAAACTTTGATATTGAGTTTTAAGAAGTAAACCCAAGTGCATCTGCAAAATTCATCAATGAAAGTTAAGCAATGATTTCACCCCAAAGAATAAGGAGAATAAATTGGACTACACAAGTCACCGTGAACAAGCTGGAAAGGGGTCGATGCATACCCAGAGGCATGTTTGTCAAAATTGTCTCGATTATGTTTGTTGAGAACACAAAAAAAACAAAAACCATATCTGTAAGAAACAAGAGGAAGACCAATCACCATATATTGATTACATAGTTGCTACAATGAGTGATAGTTTATATGACCAAACTGCTCATGCAAAAGTTTGCTCGAGTCATCACTATGAGCAACAAAAACTGATGGAAAATGTGATGACTAAAAGTTTTCAAACTTTTACAACTTGGAAATATCATGAGAAATTCCAGTTGTGATAACATACGTAGGATATTTTAAATCCTTAATTACAACTTGGTGAGGTGAACAATCTATTGTTTTGTCTTCACATTAATGAGTAATCCGATATACATATAGAAGGTTGCAGGAAAGACTTGGAACACATAATACATAATTTAAGTGACCATTATCTACTTGAACCATTCTAGACCCTACAACACTAAGAGATCTATCATCACCAACAAATATTTTCTTGGTTTTACATTCATTTAGAGAAGAAAATATGGCTTTATCCTTAGCCATATGATAAGATGCTCCATAATCAATAATCCAATCATGAAAAGAAGAAGTAGAATTTGCATTGAAGGATAAACTAGGAGCAAAAAGTGCATGCCCATGAGAAGAAGAGTTAGAAGAAGAAGAATTAATAATGATATTGTTATTCTTCATCATTGTTTCCTGTTGGAATATTCACCAATATTGAGAGGGGGGGGTGAATCAATATTGAACACTTTTTAACACTTTCAATTAGAACATGTAATCATCAATTTTATCAATCAATTATCACTTATGATTTCATTCAATATATCATAAACATATAACCATAAACAATGCATCACATATCATAACCACGGATACACAGTACACCAGATTTTTACGTGGAAACCCAAATGGGAGAAAACCACGAAATGATTTATTATATATCAAAATATTACATTCATAGGAAGCACCAACTTCCAAATTATCCAACACCAACTGGAAGGAGGATCCAACCCCCTATTTATAGGCCCCAACTTGAAGGAAGCTAAAAATCCCTCGATTCTCTAGCTGTAATTGGAAGGAGGCTCCAAACCCCTGATTTATAGGCTCTAACCTCAAGGAATATCCAAATCCCTCTATTCTATGGTTCCATCTAGAAGGAGGCTACAACCCCATGATTTAATGGCTCCAACCTAAAGGAAGCTCCAACTCCCTGTATTATTGGGCTCCAACCGGAAGGAGGCTACGACCCCTTTTCCTTGCCCCTTCCTTTTGCCCTGAAATATAAGTGTAGACCCAACCTATCAATGACACTATCACTGATAATGAACCTTGTTACTGATAATCAACCTACCACTATCACTGTCATTGTCACTATCAGTGTATATGTCACTGTTACTGTTACTGTCACTGTCACTGATACTGATATATCATCATCAACATCTTCATCAACTAAAACAAGATCCACTCACATAGATCATATACCAAGATCACCAATAATGTGCTAAGATATGTGTTCCATAACATCCATCAAACATGTACCAAAACATGTACGATAACCTCCATAAACCATGTACTATTATATGTACCATAACATCCATCAACCATGTACTAAGATATGTAAACATATACCAAAGTACATCTCAAACCATGTGCCCAATATCCAAGAGGATCCTCAAACCATATGCCAAAAGCATGCCTTAAGCATGTGCCAAAACATCCAATATATGTATCTCAAACAAGTGCCAAAACATCCAAAATGTGCAGCCAACCATATCCCTCAATCATATGCCAATGCATCAATGATATACCTCAAACAATGTGTCAATACATGCCTCAAACCATGTATCCAATTTTTCCAATATATCCAAGATATGTACCAACAATATTCCTCAAACATATGTCATAACATCCAAAACCATATACCAAGTATATGTCTCACACATGGGCCAACATAAAAAATATGTGCCTCTAACAATGAACCATAACAACCATACACCATGTACCAAGGATATATCTAAAGCATGTGTCAACTTCATAAACACATGTACCTCAAGCATATGCATCCATGTATAAAAAGGCCCCCAAGACATGGCCTAATCATGTGCCAAACCATCCATGATACAAGCCTCAAAAACACATAAAAACATACCTTTACTCATGAACAAAACCTTGTGCATATCATAGAGACCAACTGACCAACATGGTGCATATCACCTTCAACAAACTCAATATAATATCTTTCTTCAATTTTCATTCAACCTTGCTAGAAAAAGGCTAGTCATCTCACGAGGCCTCACGTGACGAGTGTCATAGAACTCGCAGGGGTGCCTCATAGGATGCCTTAAAGATGACCCATGGGGGTAAGTCAAATTAGGGTTTCTCAAAAGCCCTTTTCTCTCCTCTGTGGCTCCAAGACTTCACTTTCACACTCCTTTTTTGCCTCAGACTCTCTACCTCATATTTTTCAATAGATCACTTTCTCACTTGATAGATATTCAATAAACTTGCCTATATACAAATGAGAGGCTTTTTGAAGTGTATTTATACTTTTCCAAGTGGATTCTTTCCTTGACTTTAGGGATGACCTGTACTTTATTTTTATAACCTTTTTATCCTTTAATTAATGACTTGTAACTTCTTGTTGCAACCATTTAGGGGTTTCTTAACCATTGTTTCGAGCTTTCAACTTCATGAGGACATAACTCCTCAACTGTGAGGAACCACGTGGCACACCACCTACCATTGGAAACAACATGATGAGGACTATCCATATAAGAGGGTTTTGCATGCATGTTCTATGTTCTTCAGCGTATTTTTCCTCAAACAATTTCATGCTTCATGACCACACCTTTGGGTCTTTTCAACCACTTAACCACTTATCCATCTTTCCAAGGATTCTTGTAGAATTCTTCAAAGAATCTTCTGACAAGGGCCATTCTTAAAGATACGCCATAAGGGGACCAATTTGGAGAATTCTCCAAATACACCCATCACTTATTCCTTCAAACAAATCCATCACTTATAGAGGTATTTTCTGGGGTTAACATGATTCTTCTATGATTGATATCAATTCTTCTAGAATTCTTCTAGAGTTGACATCTAGAGTTGACATCAATGAAAACTAGATTTCCAACAATCTTCCCCTTTGGCATTGATGGCAACACTCATGCTCCACCTGTTCCTTGTGCTACCGATGTTTCTATGCTCATGTTTCTCTCCCCCTTTAACATCAATGGAAAAGGGTAAGTCTCTTTGGTGTTGCTCCCCCTATCCTCATGCACTTCCCATGTATTCATGCCTCTGATATATCTCTTATGATTTTTTTCTTTCTCTTCTCTTTTGACATTAATGGTAATTACCTCTAACAATTTATCTCCCCCTATATTTTTTTTCAATATGTCGTTTAGATCAATGTGGGGATTCCTTTATATGCTTGATTTCCTCTATTTTAGTGCTTTTTTTCCATTGGTGCTTTGAAACCAATGTTATTGTAATCTAGTGATGTATATGAAAAACATTAATGTTAATATTCCTACGTTACATGAATTCAAGTCTTCAAGGCTTGTCATCTACTGAATTCAAATCAATGACACAATCAACCAACAATATTCTCTTGATAGTATAACTCTTCCTAATGGTTTCTCTCTGTCTTGTTGTGCCTTTCACTACTTGCCTTCTTGTGACTAGCTGGTTCAACCTATCAATATTCTTTACTTTTGAGTCATATTCCTTACAATGAGTCCATCTTCCTTTTTTCAATGACTTATGATCTCATGATTTCATCCACTGTCATGTATATTCTCTCATTCATGTCACATATAGTTTTTTATGCCTTCCAAATCATCTTTGTCCCTATGTCATAAAAACTGTTTATGATTCTGCTACACAATTGCACACACACTCTTGACTAATCTTCCACTTCATTGTTCTGAGAGATTCTTCGAATCTGCTGCAACTGATCACTGCATATTCCTAATTTTCAAGCTGAATCAAATATTTCCATTGGTTTTCTCAATCTGCAAATCAAATTCTACATGTATGCACCAAGTACACATTCTCGAATTTGCACTGAATGTTCTCTGCCTAAATACATTCATGGAATCCTCTACACAATCATGAAAATCTACCTCAAACGTTTCTTAATGATATTTTTCATAATTTCCAGTTGACTTCTTCACACCTGCATGGAGATGTGTTCTTGAAAAATTGCTTCTTAATACTTCTTTCATCGAATCATTCATAATCTGTCTTCCCAAAATATTCTTGAAAGATAGTTCTCTTATTTGTAATGGTTGTTGTTGCTTAGAATTCCCCTCTTCAACATTCACATTACATGAAGTCTCCAAGTCATATGGATTATAACAATGGATGAAGTCTCTCTGTGTTGGAATACTGAGGGGGCAGGGGGTGAATCAATATGAGAAATTTTACCACTTTTAACCACAAAATATAAACTTCAATCTTATTAGCAGTATAGCATCAATTTATTATCTATTATTTCATTCAATATATCATGATCATATAAATATAATATCATCACATCAACAACATCACATCAAATACATAGTACACCCGAGTTTATGTGGAAACCCAAATGGGAGAAAAACACGAAATTATTTCTTATATATCAAAGAATACATTCATTGGAGGCACCAAGTTCCCAATTCTCCATCTACAAGTGGAATGAGGCTACGACCCCCTATTTACATGCTACAACCTAAAGTAAGCTACAACTCCCTGAACTCTCTGGTTCCAACTAGAAGGAGGATACAACCCCTTGATTCCCAGGCTCCAACCTAAAGGAAGCTACAACTCCATGAATTCTTTGGCTCCAACAGGAAGGAGGATGCAACCTCTGATTCTCAATATTCAACCTGAAGAAAGATCCAACTCCCTGATTATCTAGCTCCAACTAGAAGGGAGCAACAACCTCATTTCCTTGCCCCATCCTGCTGCCCTGGAATATAAATGTAGACCGATTGTCACTACCACAATCACAGCCACTGCCACTCCCACTACCACTTTCATTGTTATTGCCACTGTCACATAAACATGTGACCTGTCAATCTATCACAGTATCCAACCTATCACTGTATCCAACCTATCACATCAACATGACCAACCTGTCACTATCATCTATTCTCAACTAGATCCTCTCACATGGATCATATACCAAGGACACATCTAAACTAGATGTCCAACATCACCAATACATGCCTTTACCAAGAATGTACCAATATCATCAACATACCATCACAATATGTGTTTCTCAAGCATGTAATAAATCATCAACTTGTACCATACCAAGCATAAAATATGTACCACAACAAGCGCATCAACCATGCACCAACACCTGTACCAAACTGTGCATCAACCATGCACCAACACCTGTACCAAACTGTGCATCAACCATGCAGCAACACCTGTACCAAACTGTGCATCAACCATGTACATCAACACCTGTACCATACCATGTATATATCTCAAACATACACAATATCACTGAATCATTCCATACACCAAGCAACTACTATCAATGGTGTACCTCAACCAAGTACCAATATCACCAAGAGATGTATGTCATGATTGTGTTATCATATACCAAGTGTAATCATGAACAATGTTATAATATCAATGGCAACCATACACCATCTACCAATGCTTCAAAAGTATACCAAGAATAAGCCTCAAGCATATAACATCATCACCATGTAGCAAAAATAGATACCAATAATAGAAATACAACCAAAATGTACAACTAATCAATGTACCATATCAATATCACCAAGATGTACCATGCATGAACAAGACATGCCTCTCAATCATGTACCATAGCATCACCAAGAATAAGATATAATTGAATAATCATACATATAATCTGTAGCTAACATGTTGTACTATAATACTAACCTGTAACACCGACTTACCCTTCAACATACTGGTACCAACATCTATACCAGATTTTTCTTAGCCTCATGGGACTAAGACTCATTGTGACGTGGGGCCTCGTGTGATGTCAACTAGGAAAACCATGGGGTGCCTCATGAGAAACCCTTAATATGACCCATGAGGGCCTGCTAAATTAAGGTTACAAAAAAACCCTAGCACTCTGTAGCTTAAAAATGTTCACTCTTTCCTCACACTTTCTCCGCTTCCTCAGTATTGACATCAGATTTACCAATAGAGCATAACATTCTCACAAGATATATATTCAATGTAAGTGTGTTTGCATATGAGAGACTCCTTGAGGTGTATTTATACTTTTTCTAGGTAACCTCTTTCCTTATTCTTAGGGCTTCTTAAATTTATTTTTACAACTACTTTACCCATTTATTAATTGACTTCTAACTGTTGAGGGGATTCTCGACCATTATTCAGGGCTTCCAACTTTACAAGGCCATATCTCCCTAACCGTGAGGAACCATGTAACATACCACCTATCACCGGAAACAAAATGGCAAGGAATATCCATCTATGAATGTCTTACCTGTATTTAAACTATCATTCATTTCCTTACTCCCGAAACAACTTTGAGCTTCATGAACAAACTTATGGTTTTCTTGTAGACATATTCAAAGCATCTTCTCATGAGGGACATGCTTAAAGATACTCCATAATGGGACCACTTTGGAGACTTCTCAAAATACACCCATCACATTTGTTGACATCAACCACTCTTGGTGACATCAATGACAACTAACTCACCATCAATCTCAATCACAACTCTAGGGTATCTCGAACGCTCAAGGGTTGACAACAATGAAAACCAACTATCCAACACTCTGTTGTAGATTCATCAATATGAACTATGAAATATTACTCTTTGATTGTATATTCATCATAATATTCTACTACTGCAATTACTGAGAGTATGATTTTTGAGAGTTCTTCATTTACCTGCTCTTTATTCACCTATTTTTCATTTACCTATTTTTTTTTTCTTGCTTTCTTTTCCAAACCTTCTTGTATATAATATCAATGTTTTCTTTCATGGAAGTATCCATGATGCTTCTACATTCAAGGGATATGTGTCCATAGTTGTGGAATTTGTAACATTCAATATTGTATGGAGCCACCTAAACATTTCTTGCTTGAACATTTCTTCCATAGGCTCTGCAATCTACAACTTTATGTCAAAATTTATTACAAGTAAAACAATAACCAGAAAATAAACTTTGATACCTAGAAGTAAATTGTCTTCTTTGTGATGTATTCCTTCTAAATTCATTCCTTGAATGATCTCAATCTTCTCTTTTGTTGTTTCCTCCACAATGTTTGAATCTTATTTGAAACATGGGGATACAAGGTCTTCTTTGAGATATGTGTCTTTTGCATTCATTCCTCTTTGAATCTTGTTGTCCATGGTTCCTTCCATTGAGAATGTCTTCATTCTTCTTTTCTATAAACCTGGAAATCTTCTCTTCAAATTTCATTAATGTTTTTGTGGATTTTCCTCTCTCTCCAACTTTCTTGCTAGGATTTGTATTTGCATATTCTCTACATGAGGTTTCACCAGTGTATCCAATACATGCTTTATTGAATGGTGACCTTTGACAACCGATAATATATTCTAGTACTTGAGAGATATTCAATTTCTTATTGATATTGTCAAATTCAATCCTTAATGTAACAACTTCTTCCTTATTCATCATTTGGATCTTCATCGCTTCTTCCATTCTCTTTTCTTCTTCAAGTTGGGTCTCCAAGGAGATGATTTCTTCTTCAAGTCTTCTTTCTTGTTGACTAAATTCTACTTCAATATTGTTTAAGTCCTCAGATATTTCCTTAAGGTGAATTGTCAAAACTTCTTCTCTCTTCTTTGCTTCTTCTTTTAGTGACACTATTCCAGCTTCCAAATACTGCTTCTATTCCAATTGAGTTTTGAGTGTTTCTTCAACCACTTTGGATTCTTCCAGTTGAGATTTTAGATTTAGGATAATCTTCTAGGATTCTTCAAAAATTTTGTTCAATTCTTCCTTGAGGGAATTTTTTTACTTCCTTTCTTTTCTTAGCTCACTTAAATCACTAATTAGTTCAACCTCAACATAGACTTCACCTTCTTCACAATATTATTCTTCTGGATCTTTTTGACATGATGAAAATCTTCTTTTTTTATCTCAACATCTTCTTTATCCTAATCAACATGATGTGGCTCTATGATAAGAGGAGATTCCTTTTAGTAAATATTATGTATCTTATCCCAAAGTTATTTGGTTGATGAAAATTGTCCCACTTTATCTTTTACCATATCAGATAATGCTAGCAGGATGAAATCCATTTCTATTTTGTTGTTCCTTTTCAATACCTTCTTGGTTGCAGTCTTTGAAGGTTTCTTTAAAGCGATGTATCCTTTCACAACTAACTTCCAAACATCATACCTCTGTGCTCCTAGAAATGATTTCATCATATTTCTCCATACCTCATAGTTATGACCATCAAATATTGGCATTCTATTATATGTATAACCCATGATATACTTTCTAGTGGTTATACTGATTATGAAGTACCTGCTCTGATATCAATTTTTGGAATATTCACCAATACAGAGAGGGGGTTGAATCAATATTGAGCACTTTTTACCACTTTTAATTAGAACATGCAATCATCAAGTCTATCAATCAATTATCACTTATGGTTGCATTCAATATATCATAAACATATAACCATAAAATTTTTTGATTAAGGTTGGTTGTCATTGATGTCAACCCTTGAAGAAAGTCCGGTAGCAAATTCCGATAGTACAAAGGTTTGGGTAATGGACCCAAGGTTGTTTCATGTATAATGGTATGATTTTTAATATATTTGAAGGTAATACTATTCTATATGGATAATACATGTCATGCCATTTCTGGTGGTATCTGAAACGCTACATCACTCCTCACAGTTTGAGAGTTATGGCCTTATGAAGTTGGAGGACCCTCATATGTTGGCTTGAAGCCCCAAAAGGTTAAAGAAGTCAAAGAGATTGCAAAGAAGAAATTATTATTTAAATGATAAAGTAAAGTGACAAAGTCAAGAAGGATTATTTAAATAATAAAGTGAAGTGACAAAATCAAAGAAGATTATTTAAATGATAAAGTGAGGTGACAAAGTCAAGGAGGAATATTTAAATGATAAAGTAAAGGAGGACTTTCTAATTATGGAAAGTGGTTAACCCTAAAACTGAGGAAAATAGGTTAAGTGACCTATAATCGGGTTAATTGACCCATAAATGGGTTAAGTGACTCAGAAATGGGTTAAGTGACCTAGAAATTGGTTAATTGACCTAGAATATGCTTCTAAGGAAGATATTTGGAGAGTATAAATAAGAGGCAAGTATCTCTCCTTTTACATCACACTTTAGCATATTGAATATCTATAGGTGACTGAGGTAACCAAAGGATATCTAAGCCGAATTTCAGAGGGAAGGTGAACAAAAGAAGGCTGGAATTCAAGGGAGGATAAATTATTTTGATGATGCTTTCTAAGGTATGTTATTTATAGGTCATCTCACCATTTTCGCAATAACTTGTTTTCTAGAATGATTCAGACCGTGAAATTGATAGGCCATTGAGTAAACATATCCAAGTATTTGTGGTAATACATTCATCTTGTGGGTCATTGTATGTTTTTAGTTACACCCCGTGGAAAATAGGGTTTGTGGCTAGTCTTGAAACTAGTCTAAAACAAGTGTTTCAGATACAAATGTCATAACTTATTCATAACAGAGCCAAATTTAGTAAGACCAAATGTTTTGGTTATAGTACAGTCTGTAGTATTATGTATAACATTTTCAGATCCATTCAACAAATATTGTGTGCTGGGCACGCTCTACAAGTTCTCTCTCTAGAATAAGCCAGGATTTGGCAAGGTATGCTATTTTTTCTATAACTCCTTTTCTGAGAGGTTTCAAGTAGTGACACCTGGAGGAATTGCATAAAAAAAAATGAAGAACATTGTGTACTACTTTCAGATCTTTATTCATTACAGGTACATAGTTATGATTATTTCAAGTTAGGGTTGTTGATTAATCCCAAACTAGTCATGTGAGACTAAAGAAAAGTTTGATGAAAATGCTAGTCTCTTGTTGTGAAATTTAAGGAAGGTTTGCAGGTATGTGATCATATACACTAGGTATATTATAGAGTTACAAATCATATTTGGATGATGAAATTGATGAGGGCTTTTGGTTAAGGTACATGTTGGGTACATGGTTGAGACAAGTAGTTGATGAGTTGGCACATAGATAAGGTGTATAGTTGATGATGTTGGTACATATTGATGAGTAGTTGACACATGATTGGTACATACTTGGTACATGGTTGGATGCACTTTTTTATGGTACAACTTGATTACAGGTTGTTTGGTACAGGTTTGGGCATGGTTGATGGACTTGTTTATGGTATAGGTTGATTATAGGTTGAGGTACAGGTTGATGGATGGTTGATGCATGGTTCATGTTTATTGGTACATATTTACAACGATATATCTCACAGTGATAGTGTGATAGTGGTTCCATCATTCTACTTCTAATTCAGGGCAGTTGGATGAGGCAAGGACATGTGGTTGTATCCACCTTCCGATTGTATCCGGAGAACATAGGGGGTTGTATCCTCCTTCTGGTTGTAGCCAGAGAATAGGAGAGTTGTAGCTTCCCTCAGGTTGTAGCATGAGAAACAAGGGGGTTGGCACATCCTTCCAGTTGCAGTTGGAAAACAAAGGAAGTTGGTCTTTCCAATGAATGTAATTATTCAAGACATATAAGAAAAAGAATTCTGTGGTTTTCTCCCACTTTGGGTTTCCACGTAAAACACTGGTGTACTGTGTATGTGTATCATTGTTCATTTTTTCATTTCTTATTTACTCTATAGTTATTGTATGATAATGATACATTGATATAACACTTGGATTATATGGTTAAAAAGGATTAAATTTCTCTATTACTGATTCACCCCCCCTCTAAGTAATCCAACAATTGGTATCAGAGCAGGTTCCTTTAGAAATTAGTTTAACCACTGAAAGGTAGATCATGGTGTTGTGAGTGGGAAATCCCTCTTTGGACTAGCACTTAGGGTTTTATTATGCATGTAGAAAAGACCTAAATATTCCTACTTTCTACCGTCATCCCGGACCTAATCCCCATTATTCTTAAGAAAATATGTAGTTAAGAAGATCAAGTGAGCATACCTTATTTCGGGCGTTTGATATCGATCCTTCTTCATGCTTGATCACTCTTTGACTGCAACTCTCCTCCCATGGCTGACTTGCATTCACAAAAAACAAGCAAAGAACTCCACATGCATTTGGTATATATATTAATGGGTTAGAGATTCAATCAACATGTATGCAATAAACCATGAAAACCTCATATGGTGGGATGGGAAAATTACTTATTTATTATTAACTTCAACAAATCAACTTAAAATGATGAAGCCAACCACTGCTCCATGAACCTGGTCCCGGGATCCTCTTCAACTGTCCTCCAAGTTCTTTTCTCTATATTTCTCTTTGCACAAGGATGGCTAAAGGTTGGGACAAAGGGAATGTGCAATCGAGTATAGTTTCTTTACTATGATTCTCCTCCTTCAAATGGGACCCCTAACCCTTCTTTTATAGGCTAGAAGAATCTAGGTATTTGGTCGAACCCTCGGCCATGCATGGCCGAAAAGTTTAGTTAACTCACCCAAAGTTGTGTGTTCCATCAACAACTTTCCTTTTTTCATGCTTTTGTAGGTACACGCAGGCTGTCTTGGGTCAACTAGCATGTACATGCATGCAGTAATGGAGCAAGGCACGTGGGCCTTTATAAAATGGGTTTTAAAGAAGAGTTGTTCAACAGTGTTTTGGCAAAGAAGGAATCTAAGATGGCCTGATGCCAGGTAAGCATGTCTGGTGCAAATTAGGGTTATAACAGATGCCCCCTAATGTGTGAGGTTAGAAGATCATATGAGGGCAGAAATACATTAACAATCTTCACCGATGTGTTGAATAAGTGAGCCCAGAGACCAAAAATCGGGAGGTGTCGTCTGCAAAATAATAATTGTCTCACCGAGGTGGGCATACCCATGCTCAGGATAAAGTAAAATCATGGCTACCAATCAAATACACTGTAGATCCATGTCATATAACTATATAAAGTGTAGTCGTGAGCAATACACAATGGAGCTACATCTCAAAATAAAAAAGATATACATGTAGAGTATCCATATTCTAGAAGCTGATAAGGCCTGATGGCTGGAGATGAGGTCTTCGGAGCTCGAGAAACAACTTCAAAATATTCAAAACTCGGGTAGGAGTGTAATATGAGTGTATGAATTCACTACCCAGAGGTCTTCGATGACTCGTCACTCATGGACTAGAGAATCTTGATTATCAGACTGAAGGCTTCATTGATTTCGAACAAAGACTTAATTGGACTTTCAGGATGGACCAGCATGCGGGCAAGAGACAAACTGTAGAGGGGCTGACTCAGTATTGGTAAAAACTTCCCTTGGACAATAGCACGACAAATGATGAGACTCAGACAACATGGCATTAACATAAGTTTATGAGGCAGGAGGCAACACAAAATCTCCATATGTTTGGAAGAATAACCAAATGGAGGAGGACACAACTCAATGTAGTGGGAATAGCTTCCTAAGGTCATATAAAATCCCAGGGTTTGATGAACAAACAGACCGATGTGATTTATCCAAGGGCGACGCATTATGCTTCCAATCAACAAAAAATACTTTTCCCTTCCTCTTTTTGGGGTATATTTGATTTTTTTTTGTCTTTTTCAATAATTTTGAAAAAAGAATAAAAGAATGCTACGTTAAAAAGGAGGAATTGAGTGTTGCAAACATACTAGTTCAAGTGCATGGAACACAGGGATGCTCAGGGCAAAGGGACATATGCAAGAAAAGGACACTCGGGAAAAATCCTCCAGGGGCCAAAGGTGTCAAGACGCAGAGGCAAAGTGCTACAGGGTTTGCGTATAAGGCATGCTTCAGATGGTTCAATTGAGAGAAACATGGAGCCAGAATTAGGCCAAAGACGCGGGTATTCAAATGTGATTAATGCAACACATAATGGTAACATCCTTCAATGTGAATTTAACGAGCCCAGAGAAGGCAAGCTCGATGTTTTTTCATATTTAGAGAGTCTGAAAAAACGTAAAAGGAGACTCCACTGGGGTAACTTTTTTGAAGGTAGTCTATTCAGTTCGAAAAAGGGGTAAACTACCACTGACAAGACGTCTATTCAAAACCATTTTAACGAGTGTGATAAAGACAATATCACTAGGCCATTTTTTCATTTTTAAGGATTCTGAAAAAAACTTAACTATGGACTCCGTCGGGAATGTTCTTCGGGACCATTTGAACAAGTGTGAAAGAATAAGGTCACTTGGTGATCTTTTCAACTTTAGGGAGTCTGAAAAGAGCTTAACTATGGACTCCATGGGGGTTCCTTTTTCATAAATTTAGTCCCTTAGGCCCGAAAAAGGGTTAAAATGATACCTGAGAGTACTCTTCTAGAGAACTGAAGTTCCTTAGACTATACCTTTGTTCGTACAGTTGACTTTTCAGACCGAAAAAGGGGTAAACTACCGCCAGATAGATGTGACTTCAAATTTTAGTTTAACGAGCATGAAAGGCCACAATATCGCTTGAAAATCTTTTCATGTTTAGAGGGTCTGAAAAGGGCTTAAAAGAAGACCCATGTAAGGAACGTTCTTTTGGACCAATTTAATGAGTGTGAAGAAACAAGGTCACTCGACAATATTTTCATCTTTAGGGATTCTGAAAAGGACTTAAAGAAGACTCCATGGGGGCTACAACTCAAGTATGAAACTGGTTCAGGTAGAGCCTGCTGTTAGGCTTAGACCAAGAGTCTCTTCTATAGTCAACTTGGGAAGTCTCCCAAAAGGGAAGAAAAAAAAAACCATGGTGTAATTCCTCCCGTGGTAAAGAAACCATAGTCATGGCTTCAAGGATAGCCTCATCTGAAGGCAATTCAAAATCCAAGAAATCATGCAAACGAGGGTTGACAATCCCAAAGGGTGAAGTAAACTGACCATACTCCATATGATGATGGAGGTTCTGGCTAGGACTGGCAGAGTCTATCAGCGAAGAATCACAAGCATGAGGGCTTGAGGATCTACAAACAATGAGATCAGACTCAGAAGGATACTCAAGCCCACTTGGACTAAGAGGGGGAAACAAGGGCTCCCATGCCCCCATTGGATAAACCAATGGATCAATTGCTGAGACTAAGTCTCGGGAAGGCCAACATGATTTCATGGGTTCCTGCTCAGAAGCAATTGAACATCGAGGATAAGATGCCACATAATTAACTCGTGGCAGGGTAGAGTCTACATGAACGCTAGGAACATATAAAGGGGTAGTATGAAATAATGCTGAATTAGGATGGTGATTATCATATGCCAACTGGTCGATAGTGACAATGCTTCCATTGTGAGGGAAATGCATCACCCAGAAGAGCGTAGACACTACAACATTCATAGCATATACATAATCACGCCCGAGAAGCATATTGAAATCTAACGGGCCTTGCACCACTATAACATAAAAAAGGATAGTCTTCCCACCTAATGAGATAGGAAACTGAGGTAGAATCCCCAAATATTCACTAGGACGTTTGTTGAAAGCCAATAGTTCATGCGAAGAAGACACAAGCTTGGGAGATCCTAAGACTTTCCAAACTGAGGAGGATAAAATACTTGTAGAGGCTCCTTCATCCACAATACATCAATAAATGTTTGTTGAATTAAATTCAACCGTTATTTGAAAAGGTGTGGTAGAAGGAAGACGAGGCTCAATGAGGTCATTCCAATCAAAGGAAACCATCCTAGGGCTTGGAGGGGGTGTGCTCGGAACGAGCGAAATGCCCCCTTATTCTGAAAGTATTGAACTGGACATGCTAAAAACATAGTCGATAGACATGTCACTCCCCAAAAGAAGCATGGGATCATCCGATGACTACATCGGCATGACCACTTTCGCAACCAATGGCTGAATAGGCTACGAGACTACATGGTCTAAAGGCACCTCACCTCGCAAAAGAGGAGTGGGATCAGCCGATGACTGCATCGGCTTGACCACTTTCACAACCAATGGATGAATAGGCTGCGGGACTACATGGTCTAAAGGCACCTCACCCCTCAAAAGAGGAGTGGGATTAGTTGATGACTGCATCAACATGACCACTTTCTCAACTAATGGCTGAATAGGCTAAGAGACTACAAGGTATAAAGGCACCTCACCCCTCAAAAGAGGAGTGGGATTAGCCGATGACTGCATCGGTGTGACCACTTTCTCAACCAATGGCTGAATAGGCTGAGAGATTACAAGGTCTAAAGGCACCTCACCCCTCAAAAGAGGAGTGGTATCAGCTGATGATTGTATTGACGTGACCACTTTCTCAACCAAAGGTTGAATAGACTGTGAGGAAACCCGATAAGACTTAGAATCAGAAGAGCTTGTAGACAGGGACCACAATCTTTGTACCTCTGGAATTCCAGGGCACAAATGATTAAGGTGATCTCCCTTGCAAAGCTTACAAGGGAACTTAGACTTACATCCTATCCATCTAGGTTTCTTAATAGAATTAATGCCCCCAACATGACTAGCAGTGGTTGGTTGCACATCTCCAACATGACTTGCAGAGGTTAGTGATGGGTCGATAACATGACTTGCAGAGGCTACAGACCTATTACCAGTATGACTAGCAGTGACTGGAATTTTTCCCCCAGCATGACTTGCAGAGGGTGAGTGTGTGACCCCAACATAACTTGCAGAGGCTGGGTGCTGGTCTTCAACATGAATTGCAGAGGTTGTTGACCTATCCCCAACATGACTCGCAAAGGTTGGTGATTTCTTCTTTCTATTCTTCCTCTTTCTATTTCATTTGGACTTCCGGTTACTAGTAATTGTACTTTCACTAGAGGCGGGAGAAGGAGGAGGAGAAGACTTTGTTGATGAAGAAACATCAACAAGGTGCCCATGACATAGAGTTCTTAACTGCGAAGTGTCAATATCGTTTGGGACATTTGGAATGGTACCCAACCAAACTGGTAATCCCACATTCAACCCAGGAATGTACAAAGTGGCCATCAAAGGGACACCAACGTTTCTGAAGAATGGAAAAGCACAAGAATCCCCTTGCGAAGGGGTTCCTTGGTTCGTATGGTCAAGAAAATTAGCCATGAATATCCTATGCATAGGTTCTCCCCGTGCAGGATCGTTCAAGTCCATAAAAGTCTCACGCACTGACTCTGACAAACCAGTGGTATCAAAACAATGCCTATAAAGAGGCGGCTCCACGTTTCTAAGTGGAAGACCAAAAAGTCCTCACGACCAGTGGAGTGGGCAGTCTACCACCCTAGGTCAGAGAACCAAAGCCATGACTAACTAACTCACTATGGAAAACTAGGGAGCACAGAGTACACACTAAAAGTTCCTAAAGGCAAATCAATTAAATGACTAACTAGTTGGAAGAACAGTTACAACAACCAACACTAGAGAAACTTACTGGTGAAAGTGCAACTTGAACACGAAATAACCCTTTAGGTATACTCTGCAAAGCGTGGCCCAATGTCTTTCCTAGGTACCATGGTATACCAGGCAGGTACAGTCGAAAGTTGGGTAGACCACAATGAGCAGGGTATCGAGCTTGAAACCTATCAAGGGTATCGAAGGCAAGAGGTTCGGAAGACAACTGAGGACCTCGAATGGATTCGAGACCCACGAAGCTCCATGACAAATGCAATCGACAAAATCCCTAGACAAGCCCTCTATATGTGTTCTCCACTACGATTGGTCCAACTTTGGAGGGGTTATCTCCGCTACCTTTTCGCACGCAACCTTGTGTCTAGCCCCTGTGTTAGAAGAGGGTCCCGGATAACTTTCACGATATTGGACTTTGACACTACCTATCACAGAATCTTATGTATGTTTTGTAGCCTTGAAGAGTTTCCTCTCCAACCTAAATCAAGGCTCTAGCCTAGACTAGTTGATGAACCCTAAAAAACATAAAGTCTAGTTGATTTTAATTAGCGTTCTTTTTACTGGCTTGATTTACTCAAAAGGGTACGGTAGTGCAACTGATGGTGTTAAGACTCTTGCGAAAAAATGATGAAACTTACATGAACAATGGCAAAGAATGATTATATTTCTTGTTTTTTTTTTTTTTGAAATGCTTTTAAGATGAGAAGAAAACACAACACTATGCTAATTTCTTTTCTTTTTCAAATAACAATGCAAAGAAAATACTAGGAAAGAAAGATATCTAACAAACTAAGTTTTTTTTTTTATATTTTCTTCCAATCAAAGAAGAAATAAAAAAAGATTCTAAAAGAAACTAATGAATGCATGATTCAAAATGCAACTCATTTTTCTTAAAATTTCAAGCTAAAAATAAGTTAAAAATGCTAGGAAACAAAAAAAAACTTTTAATGAAAAAGCAAGCTATGTTGTAATCAGACCTAAGTTACTGACCGCTTATGACAGAGACCCAAATACCTGAGAGGTATAATTCTTGACAAAGGAAAGGATGACTGCCTCACCTTAAACAAAAATTTTCTCCACAGGCACGTTGCTGATAGTTCAACAACAAGTGTGTGCACGCGATCTGTGTATAGTCAGGGCGCGTGTACACACGATCTGTGTATAGTCAGGGCACGTGTACACGTGTGCAGACCTTATATAGGCCATGTATACCTCTGAAACTCTAAAAAAATGAAAGGACAAGAAATCAAGCCCAGGCAGAGACTACTGGTATTGAGAACCATAATCTCTTGAAGACTCGGACACTGACTTTGACAACAAAAAGAAAACAATTTGAGGAAAACTTCATAGAACAAACCAATCTAAGGTGAAACCTAAGCTATAGACTGCAAACAATAAAGACTAGAATGAGTTCTAGAAAACCCCTGAGAAGGATTATTTCTGACAGGGGAGAGGATGACTGCCTCTCTAAAAGAAATTTTCTGGAATCATACACGTGACTGACACTTCCTTAGCTAGCGTGTACACGTGGGCTGTGAGAAGGTAGGGTGTGGGTACACGCATGCAGACCTTATATAGGCCACATGTACCTTTGTGGGTCTTGAAAAAAAAATGCAGTCAAGAAAAGAAACAGAGATAACTAGTATGGAAGACCATAATCTCTGTTAGCTTAGACTTTTGCAAAAACTTTTAAAATCAAGAAATGAAACCAGTTCTTAAAAATACTCAAGAAAAAATATTCCCAGAAACCCTAGAGATCCCCAGTATGGTTTCCAATTTTGTTGTGAGTGGGAAATCCCTCTACGGACTAGAACTTAGGGTTTTATTATGCATGTAGAAAAGACCTAAATATTCCTACTTTCTACCGTCGTCCCGGACCTAATCCCCATTATTCTTAAGCAAATACATAGTTAAGAAGATCAAGTGAGCATACCTTATTTTGGGCATTTGATATCAATCCTTGTTCATGCTTGATCGCTCTTTGACTGCAACTCTCCTCCCAAGGCTGACCTGCATTCACACAAAACATACAAAGAACTCCACATGCATTTGATATATAGATTAATGGTTTAGAGATTCAATCAACATGTATGCAATAAACCATGAAAACCTCATATGGTGGGATGGGAAAAGTACTTATTTATTATTAACTTCAACAAATCAACTTACAATGATGAAGCCGACCACTTCTCCACAAACCTGGTCCTGGGATACTCTTCAACTGTCCTCCAACTTCTTTGCTCTATATTTCTCTTTGCACAACGATGGCTAAAGGTTGGGACAAAGGGAATGTGCAATCGAGTATAGTTTCTTTACTATGATTCTCCTCCTTCAAATGGGACCCCTAACCCTTCTTTTATAGGCTAGAAGAAGCTAGGTATTTGGTCAAACCCTCGGCCATGCATGGCTTAAAGGTTTAGTTAACTCACCCAAAGTTGTGTGTTCTATCAACAACTTTCCTTTTTTCGTGCTTTTGTAGGTACACACATGTTGTCTTGGGTCAGCTAGCATGTACATGTGTGCAGTAGTGGAGCAGGGTGCGTGGGCGTTTATAAAAGGGGTTTTTAAGAAGAGTTGTTCAACAGTGTTTTGGCAAAGAAGGAATCTGAGATGGCCTGATGCCAGGTAAGCATGTCTGGTGCAAATTAGGGTTATAACACATGGAGAGAAACAACTTGTATAAAAATGGAATACGACAATTCAATGGAAAAAAGTATGTATTTTGGAGCATAAGGATGAAAACATATATACATGAACAAGGATTTGAAATTTAGCAATCAATTATAGATGGATACACAGCACCAACAGTTCCACCAACAAATGACAAAGAAGTGAAACTCGATCAGAATAATTCCAAATCCAAAAATGCACTTCTGAATGGTCTTAGTGAAATGATATTCACCAAAGTTGCACATTGTAAATCCGCTAAAGATATTTGGAACAAACTTTAAAATATTTATGAAGGAGATTCAAAAGTCAAAGCATCAAAGCTTCAAACTTACAGAGGTTAGTTAGAACAACTTAAGATGAAGGAAGATGAGAATATTGCAACTTACTTTTTATGAGTTGATGAAATAATAAATTAAATCATAGGATTGGGAGAAGAAATCAAAGAATATGTAATTGTTCAAAAAGTACTAAGATCTCTTCCTATGAGATTTGACCCTAAGATATCATCACTAGAAGAAAGATCAGATCTAAACTCAATAAGCATGGGCGAATTACATGGAATCTTCATAGCATATGAAATGAGAACTGAACAAGAAAATCCAGATATAAAAGAAGAGTCCTTCAAAGCATCCAAAAAGTCAAAGAAAAAGGGAAGGCAAAAAGAAGAACATAGCAGCAACAATGATGTCTCGGAAGATGATGAAGAAGTGGCCAACTTTGTCAAAATACTGAACAAGGGAACCGACGGTAGGTATAGAGGTAAGCTTCCTTTAATTTGTTTTAGTTGTGATGGTTTTGTTCATTTTGGTAACAAATGTCCTTACAAGAAAAGGAGAAATGATGAAGGTTACTCAAAAGGAAAACAAACATATACAGGAAAAAGAACCACAAAGAATGTTTTCAAGAAAAACTTATGCACCAAAGAAGACATCTCATCATCAGATGAAGATGAAGTCAATGAAAGTGAGACAAAAATATTTCTATTCATGGCAATAGAAGACTCTGATAAATAAGAATCCGAAGAAGAATATGAAGTAGCCGAAGAAGAATATGAATAAGTCGAAGAAGAAATTGAATAGGAAAAAATTGACTACCGAGAGGAATTAATGTGTGCCATAGAAGTTATCAGAAGAGAAAAGAATAAAAAGAAGAAACTACAAGTAGAACTAGACAATGAAGAAGACACTCAATAACTAGAACAAATGATCACAAATTTGAAGGTTCAAATAAAATAAGATAAAAGAATTGAAGAAGCACTCAAAGAACAACTAGAAGAAAAAGACAATTTCAATGGAAATTTGGAAGCAGAGATTGTCACATTAAGAAAGGATCTTCAAAATAAAAATATACAGAAAATCTCAAAAGTTTTGGATGACATTATCAGTAGTAAAAAATCTCATTATGACAAGTCCGAAATTGGATACAATTAGATAGAAAAAGGAGCAAGCTCCAAAACAACAGAGAAAGAAACATATCCAAAAAACTATGCAGCAACAATCAAGGGGGATAGGAAGATCTACAAGGAAGATTACAGGGACAGTCCTCCACTGAGAAGATTCAGATTTCATAATCAACAACAGACAGATAGGCCTCAGGAAGAATAAAATTTATAAGAGTACCTCATTTCAGAAGATCTTCAACTCCCAGGTATCAAACTATATTTTTTGGTTTATGTTATGCATGTAAAAATTTTGGACATAAAGTTGTGAATTGCAAAGCTAACAACATGAACACAAACAACTTTGAAAGTCATACACAAAGGGGTTATCCAAGAAGGCCTATTGAAACACAGAGAAGAAGTTACAAAATGTTTGAATCTTTTAGCACTGAAGTGGAATGTTACAAATATAAACATTTTGGACACATGGCCACAAATTGCAGAATGACAGTCCCTCCTAGAGAACCACAACAGAATAACAACAGTCACAGACAAGAACCTCAGAAAAGGACATGGATAAGAAAGCATGATCGTTATAGCAATGAAGAATTCACACTCGCTCTACAAGCTAAGCAAAAGAAACGTGGTTGGTATGTTGACAATGGTTGTTTAGAACACATGATAGGTGATAGAGACATGTTTCTTACATTACAAAAGGAAAGAGATGGATCAGTCTCCTTCGGAAATGATGATTAAGCTAAAATCATTGGAAAAGGCACAGTCATAATTGGGAACAAGAATACCAAGGATGAAAATGTTCTACTAGTAGAAGATATGAACATAATCTTCTAAGTGTGAGTCAAATGTGTGACCAAGGTCATAAAGTTACTTTCGATTCACAAAAGTGAGAGATAAGAAAAGAAGGTTAAGGAAAATTGATTGCTACAGCTGCGAGAACTTTAATCAACATATATGTATTAAGTGAAATTGGAAATGAAAAGTGTTCTCTAGGAAAGGAAGATGAAATTTGGATATGGCACAGAAGAATGGGTCACATACATTTTGATAACCTTGTCAAATTCAGTAGAAGAGAAGCAGTCAGAGAAATGCCTCGAATCATGAAACCAGCCAACACTTTATGCAAGCATTGTCAACAAGGAAAGAAAACAAAGAACAAGCTCAAATCAAAGGAATATTCAATGACAAGACCACTGGAAATTGTGCATACTGATCTATTTGGACCAACTACAACAAAGGGTTTAAAAGGTGAGAAATTCTTTATGTTATTAGTTGATGATTATACAAGAATGACTACAGTTTGATTTCTCAAGAATAAGTCAGAAGCTTTTGTAAACTTCAAGATATACAAGGAAATGGTTGAAAATGAAATGGATTCAAAAATCAAATTCTTGAGATATGATAATGGAGGAGAGTTCACTTAAAAGGAATTTATGGACTACTGCAACAATGATGGAATAAAAAGGCAATTCTTCGTTGTTAGGACACCTCAACAGAATGGAGTTGTTGAAAGAAAGAACATGACAGCATAGGAAATGGCTCGAACAATTCTAATGGATTCCAAATTGACATATATATTTTGGACATAGGAAGTGCATACATCAGTTCACATTCAAAACAGAGTAATGCTTAGAAACAATGCCGACAAAACTCCCTACGAGATATGGAAAGGAAGACCAACAAATGTGAGGCACTTCAGAGTTTTGGGAAGCAAATGCTACATCAAAAGAGAATATGGAAAAATGAAAAAGTTTGACTCTCGTGTGGACAAAGGAGTACTTGTTGGTTACTGAAGTACAAGGAAAGAATACAAGTGTTACAATCTGAGATTGAAAAAAGTTGTAGAAAGCATCAACATAACAATTGATGAAATAGGTAGACCAGAATCAAAGGAAGAAGAAAATGAATGAATGGAACAACTTTTCGAAGAAGAAGCAGAAGATGAAAAGGAAGTAGAAGAGGAAGATGAAGAGAATCTGACAGAAGAACAAGAGCAAGTTCAACAAGTGCCTCCAAAGACACCTAGCAGACGAGTATAGAAGAATCATCCTTCAGATCAGATTATCGGAAACAAAGACGCAAGAGTTGACACTAGAAGAAGAATCCGTTCACCAGAACAAACACACCTAACACTCACATCTACGATTGAACCAACCTATTTTGAAGAGGCCAACAAGGATGAATTTTGGAACAAGTCCATGGATGAAGAATTGGATCAAATAGAGAAAAATGACACTTGGGAATTGGTTTGAAGACCAAAGGATAAGAATGTGATCGACATAAAGTGGGTATATAGGAATAAATTGAATGAAGATGGACAGGTTACAAGGAACAAAGTTATATTGGTATGTAAAGGATATGCACAGGTTGAAGAAATCAACTTTGAAGAGATATTTGCCCCAGTTGCCAGAATGGAAGCAATCTGATTTCTTTTAGCTTATGCATGCTCCAAAAATATTAAAGTGTATCAGATGGACGTAAAATTAACTTTTCTGAATGGGGAACTTGAAGAAGAAGTCTACATTGAACAACCAAAAGGATTTCAGTTGTCAGAGAATGCAGACTATGTGTGCAAATTAAAGAAGGCCTTGTATGGTCTANAAGGAAAGAAAACAAAGAACAAGCTCAAATCAAAGGAATATTCAATGACAAGACCACTGGAAATTGTGCATACTGATCTATTTGGACCAACTACAACAAAGGGTTTAAAAGGTGATAAATTCTTTATGTTATTAGTTGATGATTATACAAGAATGACTGCAGTTTGATTTCTCAAGAATAAGTTAGAAGCTTTTGTAAACTTCAAGATATACAAGGAAATGGTTGAAAATGAAATGGATTCAAAAATCAAATGCTTGAGATATGATAATGGAGGAGAGTTCACTTAAAAGGAATTTATGGACTACTACAACAATGATGGAATAAAAAGGCAATTCTTCATTGTTAGGACAGCTCAACAGAATGGAGTTGTTGAAAGAAAGAACATGACAGCACAGGAAATGACTCGAACAATTCTAGTGGATTCCAAATTGACATATATATTTTGGACATAGGAAGTGCATACATCAATTCACATTCAAAACAGAGTAATGCTTAGAAACAATGTCGACAAAACTCCCTACGAGTTATGGAAAGGAAGACCAACAAATGTGAAGCACTTCAGAGTTTTTGGAAGCAAATGCTACATCAAAAGAGAATATGGAAAAATGGAAAAGTTTGACTCTCATGTGGACAAAGGAGTACTTGTTGGTTACTCAAGTACAAGGAAAGAATACAAGTGTTACAATCTGAGATTGAAAAAAGTTGTAGAAGGCATCAACATAACAATTGATGAAATAGGCAGACCAGAATCAAAGGAAGAAGAAAATGAATGAATGGAACAACTTTTCGAAGAAGAAGCAGAAGATGAAAAGGAAGTAGAAGAGGAAGATGAAGAGAATCCTATAGAATAACAAGAGCAAGTTCAACAAGTGCCTCCAAAGACACCTAGCAGACGAGTATAGAAGAATCATCCTTCAGATTAGATTATCGGAAACAAAGACGCAAGAGTTGATACTAGAAGAAGANTTTGATTTCTCAAGAATAAGTTAGAAGCTTTTGTAAACTTCAAGATATACAAGGAAATGGTTGAAAATGAAATGGATTCAAAAATCAAATGCTTGAGATATGATAATGGAGGAGAGTTCACTTAAAAGGAATTTATGGACTACTACAACAATGATGGAATAAAAAGGCAATTCTTCATTGTTAGGACAGCTCAACAGAATGGAGTTGTTGAAAGAAAGAACATGACAGCACAGGAAATGACTCGAACAATTCTAGTGGATTCCAAATTGACATATATATTTTGGACATAGGAAGTGCATACATCAATTCACATTCAAAACAGAGTAATGCTTAGAAACAATGTCGACAAAACTCCCTACGAGCTATGGAAAGGAAGACCAACAAATGTGAAGCACTTCAGAGTTTTTGGAAGCAAATGCTACATCAAAAGAGAATATGGAAAAATGGAAAAGTTTGACTCTCGTGTGGACAAAGGAGTACTTGTTGGTTACTCAAGTACAAGGAAAGAATACAAGTGTTACAATCTGAGATTGAAAAAAGTTGTAGAAGGCATCAACATAACAATTGATGAAATAGGAAGACCAGAATCAAAGGAAGAAGAAAATGAATGAATGGAACAACTTTTCGAAGAAGAAGCAGAATATGAAAAGGAAGTAGAAGAGGAAGATGAAGAGAATCCGACAGAAGAACAAGAGCAAGTTCAACAAGTGCCTCCAAAGACACCTAGCAGACGAGTATAGAAGAATCATCCTTCAGATCAGATTATCGAAAACAAAGATGCAAGAGTTGAGACTAGAATAAGAATCCGTTCACCAGAACAAACACACCTAGCACTCACATCTACGATTGAACCAACCTATTTTGAAGAGGTCAACAAGGATGAATTTTGGAACAAGGCCATGGATGAAGAATTGGATCAAATAGAGAAAAATGACACTTGGGAATTGGTTTGACGACCAAAGGATAAGAATGTGATCGACATAAAGTGGGTATATAGGAATAAATTGAATGAAGATGGACAGGTTACAAGGAACAAAGCTATATTGGTATGTAAAGGATATGCACAGGTTGAATAAATCAACTTTGAAGAGACATTTGCCCCAGTTGCCAGAATGGAAACAATCTGATTTCTTTCAGCTTATGCATGCTCCAAAAATATTAATGTGTATGAGATGGACGTAAAATCAACTTTTTTGAATGGGGAACTTGAAGAAGTCTACATTGAAAAACCAAAAGGATTTCAGTTGTCAGAGAATGCAGACTATGTGTGCAAATTAAAGAAGGCCTTGTATGGTCTAAAACAGGCTCCTAGAGAATGGTACTCTAGACTAGACGAATATCTACAATGGATAGGGTTCAGAAAAGGAAGTGCAGACATCAAACTCTACATCAAGGTAAGTCAACGTAATATTTTATTAATTGAATTTTATGTTGATGATATTATTTTTGGTAGTGATGATGACAGGTTAAGCCAGAAATTTGCAAAGGATATGCAGAATGAATTTGAAATGTCATTACTTGGAAAACTATCATTCTTTCTGGGAATTTAGATACGTCAAAGAAACCAAGGAATTTTTATTTCTCAAACCAAGTATATAAGAGAAATGATAGAGAGGTTCAGAATGGAATATTGCAAACCAATTATCACTCCCATGCAAACCGATTGCAAGTTAAGCAAAAATGATGATTCAAAGTTTATAGATCAGAGGCAATATAGGTCAATCATTTGCAACCTACTATATGTGACAACATCCAAACCATATGTAATGCAAGAAGTTGGACAGGTGGCACGATTTCAAGCAACACCAAAGGAATCACATGTATTAGTAGTGATGAGAATTTTCAGATATCTCAAAGGAACATAAGAGTTTGGATTATGGTATCCAAAAGGAAATGATCTATGTCTTATTGCCTACACAGATGCAGATTGGGCAGGTCGTATTGATGACCAACGAAGCACCAGTGGAGCAGTGTTCTACTTGGGTGAGTGTTTAGTATCATGGCTAAGCAAGAAAAAATAATCAATATCTCTATCTACANAACCTCTACATCAAGGTAAGTCAAGGTAATATTTTATTAATTGAATTTTATGTTGATGATATTATTTTTGGTAGTGATGATGACAGGTTAAGCCAGAAATTTGCAAAGGATATGCGGAATGAATTTGAAATGTCATTACTTGGAAAACTATCATTCTTTCTGGGACTTTAGATACATCAAAGAAACCAAGGAATTTTTATTTCTCAAACCAAGTATATAAGAGAAATGATAGAGAGGTTCAGAATGGAAGATTGCAAACCAGTTATCACTCCCATGCAAACCAGTTGCAAGTTAAGCAAAAATGATGATTCAAAGTCTATAGATCAGAGGCAATATAGGTCAATAATTTGCAACCTACTATATGTGACAACATCCAAACCATATGTAATGCAAGAAGTTGGACAGGTGGCATGATTTCAAGCAGCACCAAAGGAATCACATGTATTAGCAGTGATGAGAATTTTCAGATATCTCAAAGGAACATAAGAGTTTGGATTAGGTATCCAAAAGGAAAGGATCTATCTCTTATTGCCTACACAGATGCAGATTGGGCAGGTTGTATTGATGACCAACGAAGCACTAGTGGAGCAGTGTTCTACTTGGGTGAGTGTTTAGTATCATGTCTAAGCAAGAAACAATAATCAATATCTCTATGTACAGTCGAGGCAGAGTATATTGCAGCAACAACATGTTGTACATAGGTTCTTTGGGTGAAACAAACTTTGACAAATATACAGGTTGAGTATGATGAGCCCATTCCAATCTATTGTAATAATACAAGTGCCATCAGTATCTCAAAGAACTCGGTGATGCACTCCAAGATGAAGAACATTCCAATCAAGTATCACTTTCTACGGGAACATGTTGCAGAAAAGAACATCAGAGTTGAGTATGTGGGCACAAAAGAACAAGTGGGAGACATATTTACAAAATCACTTCAACGAGAAGCCTTTGAGTATCTTTGTCAGAGCCTTGGAGTTATTTCTACTCCAAAATGAATGATTTTGAATGATTATCTTATATGTCTTAGATGTACACAAGGAAGCACCATAAAGAGGATAGTTCAGTTAGGGGGAGCAACCTCGGATGGAAATATACCTTTTTCATTGATGAAAAAGGGGGAGAGATTCATTAAATGTAGAGGACAGAGGCATGGTTCCAGGGGAGCGATCGTCAAAGGACAGAGGCATGTTTCCAGGGGGATCATGAGTGATATGACTTCAGTATTGCATGACATAATTTCAATATTGCATTAGAGTGTTTCCGCCAATGCCAAAGGGGGACATTGTTGATTAAGGTTGGTTGTCATTCATGTCAACCCTTGAAGAAAGTCCGGTAGGGAATTCTGATAGCACAAAGGTTCGGGTAATGGACCCAAGGTTGTTTCATGTATAATGGTATGAGTTTTAATATATTTGAAGGTAATACTATTCTATATGGATAGTACATTTCATGCCATTTTTGGTGGTATGTGGAACGTCACATAACTCCTCACTTTTTGAGAGTTA
>JZKD02S1345907.1:631334-667599 GCA_000966675.3 Picea glauca | reverse complement strand
ACTGAAGATGTGTTATGTGTATGAAAAGGAGAAAGGCAACAGAACATAGTGAGGGCATTTTCCAATGCATTCATTCTAGCATGTAAGGAATTGCATGATTAAAGTTTAGAAAACAACATACCTCCACTTACCCAAAACAAGTATATGAACTATGCAATAGGAATGTAGTTACTGCTAGATCATGAAAAATGTGACTGTTGCTCATGGAATGTGAAGTGAAGGAATTTGAATGATTGATTGGTTGTATGAATCGAAAGATGAAGTCTGAAAGTGGATCTGTGGTACTCTCATATGGATGGAAAAATACTGTTGCAACTGTTGATGGAGTCATGGAAAAGTGTATAGTCTTCACCCGCTACTAAACCCGATGGTACAATTCTAGTCATGTGAATGAATGTGTCGATGTTGAGCATGAAAATAAGTCATTGGATTACTGACCATTGATGAATTCCGTTAACCAATGTGAAGAAAACTCATCATTGATGTCAATGAGTGCCAGGGTACCTAAGTACATCTTGCAAAGTGCGAATGAATGAGATGATGTCGAGCCACTTGCAAGATCTAATGATCAAGGGACATTAATGTATTCCCATGATTTTCAGCAAGAGAAATTTCCATTAAGGCATGCAAGCCTCAAGGTACTCATAAGGACTCTAGTCTTTATCCCAGATAAGTTGTTGAGGTCAATGGGGCAAGACTTGTTGAAAGGTGGGCCTTAAGGAATCCCAAATCAGTCAACGCGAGTTGTACAAAATGATTGGTAGGAATATAGATGAAAATATCTCGGTAGCAACAGTGTTTATGAAAAAGAAAGAGGATAATGTAGTCATGGAAAGGAACTGAATGGTTTTATTCAAAAGACAAAATGAACGGCAAAATAAGAAAGAGATATATGCAACTCAGAAAGATAGGCGTGTGTGAAGTCATGACATATAAGGAAATGAAAGGTGGAATTCAATACATGGAGGATGGATAATCTTGGAAGGAGAAGGGTAAGTGATCATGTCATGGTGTAATTGGTTTTCTGAAAGATGGCAGTGTAGCGGCAAACGTCATGACATGTGCGGTGAACAATTAAGCTCCTTCAATATTTTAAGGAGGCATGTTTTCTGAAAATATTGGTGATCCTTGAAAATCACTTCTACATGAGAGTTGATCGTCTTCAAACCTATAAAAGGTTATCACTAATCCTACAATAAATATTGTGAGATCATCGAAAAACATAGTGCAAAAAGGAGTGCTAGCAAACCAATCTAAAAAATAAAAAATGAAATACATTATTTACCGATTGGCCGTGACGTATCTGTGACAATGGTCTTTGTGAATACCTGTTTAAGTGACTTCAAGGAAAACAATAAAATCATAAGAAATGAAAGCGTGAAGTAATATCATTTTCAAGAAGTTTTGGTGATCCATTTGCAAATTTTTTTATATGTATTTTTTTACAATTTTATTTTTTATTTTTATGGTTTTTATTTTTTTTTACCTAATGTTTGTTTTTATTTATATGTTTTAAAATTTTTATTTTTTATTTTTTATTTTATGTTGTTTATTTTTAAGTTTTATCGTTTTCTAATTGTTGTCTTTATTGTTTGATTCCTGGCTGCTCTAAAATCATCAATACAACCACCATGAAATCTAATATCTTTTGATGTTGTCTAAATAAAAACAGTAGTGCTAATACATAGCGTTGTTTGGCTTCCATTGTCTCTTTACCTGCATTCAAAATACATTAGCGAAATGAAAATATCTTAAACCCCAAAAAAGAAGCAAAGTTCCATAATCATAATAACATTACAAGGAAATAATTAAGAAATCGCGATGTTGCCGAGCATATGTAAATTTTTATTTTGTTGTCCATACAAAGGAAGACAACAATAAACATATTGTAAGATATTATCTTTCACTCGTTTATCGATCTTCTCAAATTTATCACTATTCCAACGATCTATTTTTTCTCTTTATGTTAACAAATATACCATATGTGCTGGTAAAAATTATAGTCTCAACTTAGACTTCTGAATTTGTATATGCATTTTACAAATACATTTGACCTTTTTTTAAAAGAATGGAATAACCAAAACATACAACAACACCTCTATATCATTTCCAAAAAACCTTCCTTCATAACAAGCATAGGATATTATGAAAACTAAGAAGCATAATGAATTGATACCAAAAATTGATGCAAATTTGAATGCCATCCCTATCTCTGAAATTTGAGTATTCGTTCTCGCCTAAGATTTTCCCTTTTGTTGAGACACAAGATTCAGGTAGACAATGATTGCTATCAATAAGGAGCTAATTCTCTATCCAGAAGTGAATTGCAGACCAATCACCAACAAGCCAATGCTCTATCAATGATATGTCAATTGGTGTAAAAAAGATTAACTTCAACGCTACCATTGTGTTTTTTATTGCTACATCATTTTTCCTTCCTTGGCGATATATCTTCCTTGCTACAATGATGTAAAATATATTATGTTGTGTAAAACAGTAAGTGATTGCATGGACGTTTGAATTCTTGTAAATTTGGATTCACCTTAATGTCAACCCTTTACAAGGAAGGAACATTCAATGATTTTTGAGTCAACATGGATTTTTTTAGATGCCCAGCAAGTGGAACGTATGTCTCAGTTGTATGTTTCAATGAGATTGTACCAGTGGTTTGAACACAGTTTGACAAATCATTTGGATAAAATTTCAAGGTAAAGTCATATTGGATTATAATCACAACTCTGAATTTTCAGATGGAACATCGACAAATGAAAAAAATATGAAACCAATCCTATAGATTTGCTACTTGATTCATGTATCGGGCTAAAACAAAATGAAGCGGACAACCCATATTTGTTGGAGTTACTTCACACACACCTAGGATTTATTTTTCCTAAGGTTATTCCTTGTTTATTAGTCATAATTAGTCATTATCCAGTCTCCTATATTTTAGGGGAGAATATTCTACCTGAAGAATATTCTCTTTCAGTTGACACTTCAGTTCGACTAGTTGAGTTGAGTTTAGATGTTTCATTGGTTTTTTCACCATGCAACATTGAGATCATGACCAACTCACTACTCTTTGGTCAGTCAGTTAACTGAAGACTAGTTGACTAGTTAACTCAGCTAGGTGGCAGTTCACTCCCGTAACTGCCTGAGAGACTAGACTAGGTGCAGTTTACTCCTGTAACTTCCTGAGAGACTAGACTAGGTGGCATTTTACTCTTGTAACTGTTAGGAAAAATAAATCCTAGGTGTGTGTGAATTAACTCCAACACACCCCCTGAACATCACTATGGTGAAAATAGAGAATGGGTCCCGGCTACGAAGCCATGTTAGGTACCCAAATACAAAAGATACACTGAACTAAACGAGGAAAGAGGGAAAACCTCATGGGAACAAAACCCCCCCTCAAATTACAATGCATAAAATAAAAAATGATAGGGAACAAAAAACAGTTGCTAAGCAACCCCGTCCTTCACTCCAAGAAGACCTCGCAACTGTGCAAGTTTGTGCTCTTTGAAGATTTTGTTGAAGATGTAGATGTCTGCATGGATCTAATGAAGTATATGCATCATTGATATTTCCACACATATCCACTTTATCTTCTTGTAATGAATAATATCCAAATAAATTTTGGATGAAATTTTGAAAACCATGCGACCGTTTCTAGAAAAATGCAGAAATTTTGTTGATTTTAAAACGATCATAACTTCACTTTCCGGACTCCATTTCAAACGATTTGTTTTTTGAAATTGGATATTTTCCTGAGAGGAATTCAAATATCCAATTTGTTTATGCAAATTGTTCTCAGAAAATATCAGAATGACGTCTGATGTGCGCGGCTCCCTTTTTGTCTTCTGAGATGCATGCATGGTGCATGCAACAATGTCTGCATGTGACTCTTGAGATGAATTCCATATATCTTTCAAATGAATTTCAGAAAATAAATCTAAAATGGAGTAGACATCATCTTCAATTATTGGAATACTAATTTGTGCAAATTTTTTTGTAGAAGACTCTTCATAATAAGAGACTTGATCTTCTGATGGCTTCTCTTCTGGCTCTATCTGTTCAACCTCCTAAATGAAATATTCACAATATTATTTACTCCCAAATAGAACCTCCAATCTGGTCCATAATTCATTTGTATTTAATCCTTGTGATTCTTCATATACTTGATGAAAAAGTTCGTGAGAAACAAACTTGCCGATACTTCCTATGGCCATATCTTGTCGATTAAGAAAGTCATTTTTCTCATCGACAGAATTAGACTCTACTTCCATTGCCATAGTTATTTGGTACAAGCCTCTGCATCTAAGATGAAGTAGAATTTTTGGCTTCCATTCCAAATAGTTATGAGGCGTGAGAAGTATTTCCAACGAATAATCCGTCTTTTTGTTGTCTTCAATCTTTTGTACCTGTAAAAAATGATTCGGTGTAGCTTTTTCTTAACAGTCTATCGGCTCTGATACCATGTAAATGTGTTGAAATTGCACAGAATAGATCTAGCCATATTGGCCTTCATAACCAACCAATGAGAGAAATGATGGCATATGTTCAAGGTTTGAGTGAAACCATACCACAACAAACATCACCCCACTTAAGATGAATATTTTTTTTTATTTTTGGAAAGTAAATGAAAGTGGTTCCAATTTTTTAAAAGGAACGTCTGGATGCCTAATTCATCAATTTGGGTAAGTGAAGGTACTCACAACGAAATTCACTTCAAGGATGATCAAATCGTGTAGTATTTTCGATTAGTGGGTCGAAAAATAAATTGTCGAGTATATTAAGCAATGATCTTTCTTGGACTAAGTGAGCACCCCTCAGATCTGATCCTATAATCTCCATTTGAGATCTCCAATTCGACAGTCCTGACAACAATTCCTTCACTTCTGCAAAATCAATAGACAACACATAAACATCAAATACTTCCAACGATTTCTTTATTCATTTTAGGAGATCACATCAAATGACAGAATGCCCAGGGCTGCTCTGATACAAAATTAAAAGTGGAGAAAAAAACACAGTTCCTTATTTGTCTATGCAATAAGAATAGATTCCAAGCATAGGAAAAATCACCTGAAATCTCGACCAATAGTGTAGCAGGTGATTTTGGTGCTGGTTGTGGAAATTAATATGGCCACCAATATCGATAGTTACACATTTTGATCTGTTGGATTCTTTTCCTTTGTACTAAATGAGAAATCAATTCCCAATGATTGTTTCATTCTACAAAAATCCATGTCATGATTTTACATTGAATGGAATAGTCATTTTATATAAAGGCGGACTCATGACATTTAGATCCAAATTATAGAATTTCTTTTGGCAGTGTTATCTCTGTAGCTGGTGCTATCTTGTTCTTTGAACCGAATCGAGATCTTGTTTGAAACGAATTCATTAGCATAGACAAAGTGATTTTTCTTGAAGCATAATTATGTTGCTTGGAGTTGCAAAAACAACGCACCCGACTATCCTATTCTTAGATGAGACAAAAATATTGTTGCATTTGACCCTTGTAGTTTTCTCAGATGACACATGGAAAACTAAATTTGTAAATTGGGTCTGCAGAAGTTAACTCGAGCATGGATGAATGATGGGTTGTGATACTTAATTAAAATCCACTCAAACCGAATCCTCAAATCTCAGCTCCGATCCGAGAAGGAAGTGCGAGCCAGGAGAGTTAGAGCATAAATCCAGCCTGGAAAGTGAGGTGTCAAAAGAGCTCAATATGGTAAGAAGGAATGGGGCCTTTCTTTGGAGATACGAAGTGTCCATATTTACCCATAGACTAGTTATTAATGGGAATAAATATATAATATGTGCTCAGTCGTAAAATCTACCCAGTTCTCCCATCACAACTAGGTGAAATAAATCTAGACATTGATCTGTATCAGGCTATCAGGTGATCCACTCTCTATAGCGTAGTAGATAGATCATCAGTTGTAATTCCATATGAAAATATTATCTCATGGCTGATCAACCACACATACATCAAAAAAAAATTGATTGATTATGAATGAAGAAAGTAGATCCATTGCGTCCTTTCATCCCTCACATCTAGACATATGCTACAAATTTTGGAGTCCAGAAATCCCTTTGGTGGAGCAGAGATATTTGTAGTTCGGGGTTCTGTAAATTAGGAGCCATGATATGCCTTCGCACATAAAAAATGATGGTATGGATATTGAAAAGATTATGAGGCTATCTCCGTACCTAAATGAGGACAATGAGAAGACCATCGTGGCAGGTGGAATCGATCATTGGACCTCGCCTTTACTTCGTTGAGACTAATCCACAACTTCATGTTTTAATGGTTTTATTATTTTGTAGGTTTAGGTGTGGGCTCAAGCTTGACAGTCTCATCCATAAATTTTTATTTTACATTAAATAATAACACAACTGTAATTTTTTAAGTTTTGTTTTGGTTGATTTTTTTTTTTTTTTTTGTATTACTAGTAAAAAAACAAAAATTCAAATGAAGGTTTTTACCAAATGGGGATCCCAAGTAAAAAATTAAGGCAATTCTTTTGCATGTTATTTTTCCTGAAAACATTAGAGACATCCTACTTTCTGATCCTTGAGATGGCACGAAACGTGGAGGAGAGAATACTTATTCATACTTATTCAAAAATTAATGCAAAAAATTGAAAATAACATCTACCTACTCTATGCTAATTAAAAGTTAGAAATTAATTACATGTAAGAAAATTTTCAATTTAACCATTTTATTAATAGGAGCAAGAATATATTCACATGCAATTTTGAAAAGTGAAATTTAAAATGTACAGAAGTGTGCAAAGTCAATTGTGGTAAATGCAATAGAGAGAAATAAGGAAGAAAACACTGAACTTTCCTGATACTCGCTTGAAACCACCATTCAATGAGGCTTTCGTATGTGTGATTTCCATTCTGATTCAACTTACTTGCATTCTCTTGTTTGTCCTCCTCGATCTCCTATTCGAATAGTTGTTCCTCATTTGATTCTTCGAGTGTCGATTATTCTTTTTCTTCAGGAGGAGGAGCTAAGTCTTTGAATGCTATCAAGATCTCATCTTCTTGAGAAGATGAGATCTTGGCTTTTGCTAGGATCTGAGAGAGTTGTTCCAAATTTGTATTCATTCTAAAATAATCTTACTGGTATTGAAATCAGATACTGCAAATGGAAAATTGGTACAAAGCAATACGAAACATTACAAAATGATACTAGTACAAAAGTAGCGTAAAATTATAGATAAACAGGTACAAAATCAAAAGCAAACTCATATGAAAGCAGGAACTAATTCATAATGAAAGAAATAAAACTTGCATAAAAGAACGCACTCTTGTAGTAAAATAAGCACACTGGAAGGAAAATAAATTGCGGGAAAGTAAACACACCGTGTAGGAAAGAAAGCACAATTGTGGGAAAGTAAATTGCAGGCAAGTAAACAAACTGAGAAAACTAAACACACTACGAACAATTAGCAAATTTGCAGAAAAATTAAACACTCTTGTGGAAAGGGAACAACAAGGCTTTGGAGTGACCCATTAAAAGGGATGCGCAGGTTCTTACCTCTCGTCTTAAATTTTCTCCTCCCCCTTTTTGTGTAATTAAATTCAACCTACCTACATAATCTCTAATCCATTTAGCACCTCCTCGATAATGACGCCAAAATGTCGAGCGATTTATATGCTAATGAATTCGACATAAAATTGTCAACATGGGGCTCGTAAGCTTCGAGGTGCAAGCACAATATATATAGGATGAAATCAAGCTAACCTAATATAATGATTGAAAAAGAAACACGTCTGAAATTGAATTGCATAAAATAAACGAAAGCATGAAATTGCATAAATTACACCTGATTGAGAACGCATTAAATCGAATTGCATGACATAAATGGAAGCATGAAATTGCATAAATTAAACCTGATTGAGAAAGCATGAGATTAGACAAATGAAATATCATGTATAACATAAATAACAAATAAAAAATGACAAACATATGTGAGCTCACATAAAATCTATATTAACAACTCAAAATAAGAAATATATTATGGAGAAATCAATCTAAAACATCAACTCTATTACAACATGATGAAATCCATGACTAACTCATTATCTCAAGAGAAAATACTAACTATGTTCTTCTTCACTTTCTCTCTTTCTCTCCTCCTCTCCTCCTTTTAAAATGAGGAGAGAACCCTCTTATTTACACATGAGTGCTTTGAAAAGAAGATAAGAAACTCATAATTACAATTCCACTTTTCTCTCAACCAATTTTCTATATTTACAAAATACTTATCCTCCCCACTTTTCTCTCAACCAATTTTCTATAATTACAAAATACTTGTTCCTTCAAATCCTCTCCACTTTTCTCTCAACCAATTTACTATAATTACACTAATTCTCTCATGATATTCCTCCTTGAAATTAGCTTGAATTATCTCCTTCAAATTGTGAAAAGATGGAGAAACCATTCGAGAAACTTTTGAATACTCCTTGGTTGAAAGATTCAAATATCCCTACATTACAAATCTCAAACAAATATTTGAGATATATATGAAAAATATGTCAAATTTCTAATATTTAATCACAAATTCTCTTTTAATACTAAAATAAATGATTTGGAAAATAATAAGGCTAAACCCATATTTAATTATGAAAATGGTATTAATGAATGGTTTATGGAGTGGTAGAATATGGATAAATGTGAAGAATGGTGAAAGGAAAAGAGGATGGAAATGCAACAATTCTGAGATTCAACAATGAGAAACATGCTTAGAGACTCCAGGTGAGCATGTAAAAGCTACATCAGCCAGTAAAGAAACAAATGCAGGGTCTTCTCACATATTAGGTGGAGGTAAACACCTTTTCCCTTTTGCACAAAAACCTTATTCGAAAAGAGCTAAGAGGATAGTAGAACCTAAGGTTTCAATGGAACACCAACAACCTGTAAAAACATCAATAGAGATTGAATACCCTACACACCTTGAAAATCCTATCCTAGAGGTCAATCCGCATGCCTATATTTCCTTCGATGATGATACCTCTAGGTATCTAATTTTAGTAAGAAAACGAAGCACAAAGCCTCAAAACAAGTTCATATTGAAGTCTGAGGCATTGAATAAACCTTCCATAACAAATCAGGTTATCATCATTGATGAGGAGCGTGTCAAACCTTTTGGAAATACATCTATAAGAAATAAAACACTTGTCACTAAGCCTATGAAGGATAAATCCAAGAAGGGTGGTTTGATCATAAATAAAAATAAAATCATTGGGAAAAACAAAGTTCTTACCAGGAAACGGGTTAAGAAAGATATGAAAATCCCAAACCCTAATATTGGATCTGAAGGGAATGATCCTAAACGTATTCAAACCTGATCTCAATCTAAGCAGACCAAAAATAATATATTAGAATTGCTGGGAGAAGTAGCTTCCTCAATCTTGCATAGAAGGTTGTCCATTTAAAAATATCACTTCGAAGATAAATCTAGTTTTGAGATTTAAAGTAATGGAGGATGGAAAAAATATTTTGGTTCCTTATGTATAAGGTATCATGTTCCTTTTTGGTTATGTCCGAATATAACCCAGGAAGAGAAAAGAGTTTAAAACAAGTGGGACTAGTTTTTGGAAAGTCACTACATGAAGTTCCTGCAATCGTTTACACAGGGAAATAAAGGCACTACTAGAACACATGTAGCAACCAATTTTGTTGTTGTTCGTACCCAATTTCATATTTTGTAATAGGGAAAGTTTATGAATTATGTAGGCATGAAATGAACCATGTTTTAAAGATATGCAATGTTTTGTGGAGAAAAAAATTGTATTGAGATGCAAAGATTGATCCAGATCAACCACCTATTTAGAGTTGTCAAAGGTTAGTTTCAAGTGGATATTTGAGGATTAAAGATATCTAGAAAATATATAGATAAAGAAGCAATGTCATCATTCAAATGCAAGAAAATTCAAATCAAAGAGATATATGCAAGGTTGTTGCCTTGATTTTAGGAGATTTTTGTAAATTGTTAAGGTTTGGTATATCAACAGTTAGGAACTAAAATTCGTCCTGAGTTTTTGTAGAGATTTGTTTTGAGGTATCCCTGATTCGTAGGATTGACCCTAAGTACATGTAACTTATTGGAAACTCTATATATTGGATAATATAGAAGAAGAAAGGGTTGGATCCATGTTTTCTTAAATATTTTATCTTATACAATTGTTTGGATCGACCTTATCTATGTAAAGATTTTAGTTATTAATGAAGTCATTAGTTGGTGTGTATCATTATATTTTGTTTATCATTTCTAATAACTCAACTTGAACACATTATAATTATTATTATATGATTATATGGTCGTATCTATGTGCTGAGAGGATTTATTTATGTTTATAGTTCAATCTTCATCACATGTGCTATTAAGATCATTTAAATTTGGTTCAGGGAGGATTTATGGGTTTAAAATTTATTCTTCTACTAGTTAATAATATCAAACAACATATTGATATTTTATGATTATCAGTTTTGTTTCATTTATTCTTCTTCAACATATACCCCATTCTTTCTTGATCCAACTAAGGTTTTGTTTACCTGATCTGTTGCACATAGAGAAGAGATCTTGACAATTTATCCATTAAGTCTCTTTTAAGATTAAGAGTGTGATCCTCCCACTTCTTTAAAAATGATTTACTTTTAACCTTTGAAATAATATGTGCTAGGATTGTTCCTAAGCAGTCAAGGAACAACTTCTAGAGCTAACATATTTTGGCGTTGTTGTCGGGGATGAAACGATAAGATTTTCCTTGGGTGGAATGACATGATACAGATCTACTTGTAGATGGTGAAACTATAAATAGGAACAATTAACTGCATATCTTTTCATTTCATAAATCCACATTAGACACTATGGCTCCGAAGAAAAATGGGACTAGAACCCATCCATAATATCCCAATGTGCCTACTGTTTCAGATCATGAGAAGATCCTAAAAAATCCAAATCTTTTAAAAAATTAGGATCTGAAAAATTGTTTGTTTTACCTCCTAGTAAAGGATATACCTCGAGAAAAGAGGAATTTGTTGAACCAGAGTATTTTTAAACACCCTATCCTGAGAGTAGAATTAAATTTGAGGATATCTTTGAATTCCATCAAGAAATAGAGTACCCTCCCTTGGGAAACAATTTAATCCTTAAAGAATTTCAAGAAGAGAAAGCTAATCTTAGCCTCCAAGTTAATATCCTTGTTGCTGAAAAACTTGTAGAAGAGATTATCCAGTCCTCTCCTAAGATCCAATTGGTGAATATTCCTAATCTTTCATCGCCTCAATCACTACAATTCTCACATAAAAATCAAACTTTAGGTGGTAAAACAATGGTTGGTGCAACACCTCCCAACCCAATGGATACTATTAGGGCTACCATATATGCACCTTTGGTATTGCCAAATAATATTCATACTCTCCCAACAATTGATTACATGAAGTAACTTCCAAGGCTTGACAATGAAGGGGAAACAACTGTAGAGGAGAATTTAACTTCTTTTTATTCCTTTTCTGATAATTTCCAAGTGGATTATGATGATGTGTGGATGAGGATTTTTGTTCAAATTTTAGATGGAGAAGTGAGGAAGTGGTTCAGAAAACATAGAGCCAACTCTATTACCACCATCATAGACCTTGATGCCACCTTCTTAAAAAAATTGGGAGACAAGAAAGATGATTTGTATTACATGATAAAATTCATTAATCTTCAAAGAAAGAACGATGAATCTATCTCTGAATTTTCTCAGAGATTCAATCGGATTTATCAGAAAATACCATATGATATAAGACCAATTGAAAGGTTATAAAAATTCACTTATTCTAATGCCTTTGATGTTGATTTTTGTTTGCTTCTTACAGAAAGAAGATCAACCACTCTGGTTTATATGCAAGATTCAACTCTTGAAGTTGAATCCAATATTCTATCATCTGAACAACTGAAGAAGAGATCATATAAGGGAAAGATAAAAAAAATGAATATAAGTCTTTTACATCAAATACTAAAAATCATAATATTTCCTTGGAGGAAATGGAAACAAAGATGGAGGAAATGTCATCTGAATTGTCTAAACTCATATTGGAAAAAAAAATGGAATGCTCCTCAAGAAGGAAATCAGAATCCTAATCAATATAGAATACCTTATAACCCTCAAATCATGCAGGGGGATAAGAAGAATAATGATGATTAGAAAATTCAGACCCCTCTGTAGAATAATTACATTGAATAAAATTAGGAAGTTGAAGATGCAGATGAAGATATGGATATTCATTTGTTTGGAGATGAAATTTCTCTCAGTCACCTAACACAGAATGAATATGAAGATTCATATATTTCATAGGTTGGGGGAATTCTAGATACTATGCTTTGTAATACAGAATAGTAAGGGTATAATATTAGATCCAAATGTGCTCCTCAGAAAGAAAAAATTGTTCCTCAGAAAGACAAACCTACTCCTCACAAGGAGAATCCTGTTGTCCCCGCAGTACAGACAGGAAGTAAGAATCCTAAAAAAAGACAAGTACACCCTTCTATGAAGATATTAGCCCTGAAACCAAATAGTTTAGCCTCTCCTTTTAGTTTGGAACATGAGATAAGTAAGATCAAAATCCCTATTCCTCTGAATGAATTGGTTAAAACTAATTCTTATAGGAATCTTATTTTGATATGGTTGTAACCTTCTTCTACTGCAGACCCTTCTACTAATGTGATTAATCTCCAGGATGAAAAACCTACTATTGTTTTAGGGCCTATCATAGAAGAAAGGGATGATTCCACTCCTCCTTTTTATGTCTCATTAAATGTTCATGAAAAAATACTTCATAAATACCTGTTAGATTCTGGAGCCTCTGATAATCTTATGTCGAATTTTGTCATGGAAGAACTGGGGTTAGAAATTACTAAAGCATACCATGATATTTTTTTTTTTGATTCCAAAAAAGTCAAATGCTTGGGGGTTATCAAAGAAATTTTTGTTTCATTATCTCAAATCCCAGCCAAAATTTTGGTCATGGATATAGTTGTGGCTGATATCCTTCCTAGGTTTGGTATGATTTTGTCTAGATCTTGCTGTAAGAATCTTGGGGGATCTTTTCAAATGGATATTTCTTATGCCACTATGCCTATTTTTGGAGGAGAATATAGGAGAATTTATCGTGAAGCACATTTGGCATACATTATAAGTGATAGTGATCATTCTATAAATCATCCCATTTATGTAGTTGATGTGGACTTGGGATCTTCTATTTTTCATATTGATAATGTTGTCCAACAATATTTTCCTTTGAAAAAATCAGTTGTTGTCCCACACTCTGCTGAAAATAAAAATATGCTTTGGAAATTGTACTTTTATGGAGCCTCATCGAGAGAATGTGTAGGGGCAGGCATAATGCTTATTTCTCTTGCAAATGAAATTATTACACTATCCTACAAGCTAGAATTAGAGACTACAAATAACATTGCAGAGTATGAAGCACTGTTGTTGGGTCTTAGGGCAACCAAAGAACTGAAAATTCAACATTTAAAGGTTCATGGAGATTCATAACTCATTGTACAACATGTCATAAATGTGTATCAGATGAAGAATATTGGGTTGAAAGACTACAAAAATGAGGTATGGGACATTGTTGAAGAATTTTTTCTATCTTTTAATATAGTTCATATCCCTAGAAATCAGAATGAGCAGGTTGACTCACTTGTTGTGGCATAAAGAAACTTCAAACCTCCTTTACCCCCAAAGATGAAATATGAAATAGAGGTCATATACAAGCCTTCTATTCCAGACAATGTCAAATATTCGAGAGTTTTTGAAGAGGATTCTGAAATCAAGAGATTCATTGTGTTAAGTACCAAATATTTGCATACATAAAGACCACAAATATTCAGAGAACAATATAGAAGAACCACACTTTATTATATCAAAACCCTTGAGGTAGGGAAACACCACACAATGGATCCTATTATGGAAGGGATCGTCTCATGTTCACTTTCCTCTTCGAGGGGGAAACCTCCTAATGATATTCAGCTCCAAATACAATGTTTCTCTTCATATCCCATTACATTTCATGAACCCCTTTATATAGTGCTACCATCACCTAAGAATATTCTAGAGGAGGAATTTTCTAGAAGTGGAATGTTCTAGGAATTCCTCTTACATTTCTTATATATAACTACACATTTATTATATATAACTATCATAGTGGTCCTTATTTAATAATATAGTGGACCTAGTCCACCTTACATTGAATGGAATCCACTATTATCACTATGGGCCCTCTCGCCCCCCCCGCCCCCCCCAACTACCTCTATAGCTACCTAACACTTCCTAAGATGATAGAATATTTACTTATTGGCATGTTAATTACCTGGATGTTGAAGGTTGTCCTTATTTCAAGATGCACACACAAAACCAAAGTCACGTCTTTAATTTCACCTATAGTCGATTATAGTAGATTGTTATATGAGAGCATGCTTCTAGAATTTTCATTAGTAGATGATAAGCCCAACTCTTCCATAATATTTTTTGACATTACGCTTGGGCCCGAACTGCTGTCAATTAGGAAACAATGGGATATTTTATCCATAATTTTTACAGAAATGAAAAATGGAGGGTTTCTTACAGGGAGTCTAAAGTTATTTATGCCTACTTTATTTACAATAAAATCCTCTTCTTTAGCTTCTTCATAAAGATTTTCTATGGTGGAAAATTATCCTTCCATAAAAATTTTGAGATGTTTTTGTTGTTCAAGGATGACAACCATGTCCAGAAGAGTAGCATCGGCCTTGATATTAGCCAATTGGTTGAGAATGTTATATTTGGAAGAGGGAAGGGGGGAGGAAACTACTTGAATATCAAGATTATTGGCAGCCTATACAATGGAAGCTTGTGAAGATAAGATTAGACTAGAAGAAGTACGAGGGGGATCATATTTTCATTTTGAAGCATAGGATTTATTCTTGGTGTTTATGATCATGAAATTTTCTGGTTCTACCCAATCTCGAAAAACAATAGTGGTTTCAGGTGTTTTTCCAAAGATTTTATCTCTGGCACTCTTCTTTACCTCATAAGTACTTTCCTCATGATTTTCCTGGAAAAAGTTACACCAACTGTGAGACATGATGGCTTTGGGATGAAAGTTGTTTTCATTGGTATTCCTAAGAGGTGGTGAAGAAGAAGATGATTCCCAAAGAGTAAGCGAAGGGACATTTCCCTTTCTCTTGTATGCTATCATCTGATTGTTCATATCTTGTACAAGTTGTAGGAGGGAAGACAAGTTCGTTTGTTTAACTGATTCCCTTTTGGGGACACCTGTTCTTTCTAGATGTTCTTCATATTCTAGAAAAGTATGCAAGGAAAAACCAAGCTTCTCAATAGCCTTTTCTTTAAGCCTATGCCGATAGGGGGAAGGTAAATCATTATAGTAATGAATAAAACCAGCCTGGTTCTAAGAGAGAATAAGTTTGGGAATTTAATTATACAACTTGGTGAAACAAAGGTTGAAATACTTAATAGTCTCACCATATTTGTACACAATGTTATTATATTCCTGTAATTGTTCAGCTGGGCTCTTAGACTTCCCATAAGTGGACTTAAGCTAGTAAACTAACTCTTCCCGAGTGGAAATTATTTTGGAAGGGAGATCGAAAAAATATGTCATTTATTTCCCTTCGAGAGAGTTGAAAAATAGGTGAATACAAGTATCATTATCATTAGATCCTATATTATGACAGGAATTAGAGAATTCTACCAAGTGTTTGTTTGTTGTGACGACATTATTTCTGGAAAAACTAGGTAGATGCTCTTTAAATTTTGGTAAAGTATGAGTAGTAGGCGCTAGGTTCAAGGGAGAGGATACATGCCACAAGGTGGTAGTAGCATCTTCCTCAAATTGGAAAAGACCATACTTCTTGATGATCTTAGCAAGTTTGATAATAGATTGGACAGGAACCTGATGGCTATACAAACTACCAATTACTGATGAGGGTGAAGGTTGAGATGATGAGGCACCCCCAATACCATCAGAGCCACCTTCAGAAGCCATAATGTAGATGATGGGTGTTGGTAAGAAGGGTTAACTAGCCGAATCAAAAAAATTTCTCCTTAGAGTACCTTGTTGGGTTGACATAAAGCTTTCCTTCTTCCTATTTCAATGATAGGAGTGGTTTCAGGAGACAATCCTATTCTTCTCCTAGAGATGCGAGGATTTGAGGACATGAAAAACAAAACCAAAATTTTAGGAAAAAGAGGGCTACATATGATTCCTAGTGTTGGCCCTTGGCTAGGGAAGGAAGAGAATATCAAGAAATAAAAGGGAAAATGTGAACTTCACGGAAGACACAGAGACTATCACTGGGTCGAAGTGAGCAAAAGAGAAGAAACGATGGAGTGAAGTGATGAAAAGAAAGTCATTGGATGAGGAGATCATGGATGATAGATCAACAAGGAATAAGGATCGTAGACAAGTCAACAAGCGGAAAAAGACACCGTTGGATTCTTTGGGGCACCACGCGAGAAGGAAGGAAAGACAGACTGGCGAAGCCCGAAAAACACTAGTCAATTTGACCTAGGGTTTTAGACACCTAGGGTTTTGGTATCTAGGGTTTTGACACCTAGGTTTCGACCTAAGGTTGTTGATGAGTGATTGTAATGTATAAATAAAGGTCAAGATGATGTGGGTTGGGTTGGTATGATACTATTGTTGATCTAGTTATATTGTGTCTAAGAGATTCTGTGAGAGAGAAGTGCTAAGTGAGAGAGCCTTCAGGTATTGAAATATCTTCATCTGGGTGCGAAGATCAAGTCCTGCAGCTGGGTGCACAGGAAGGGGAGAGAAAGAGAGAAGAAGAAGAAGATCTAATAATAGAGAGAAAAGACAAGAATTGTAAGCTTTACCTTAATATATCATAAGCACAGTTCTATGGACGTAGACCTAGAGAGAGGGTGAACCACGTATATCTTGTGTTGAATGTGTGATTGATGCTTTGATCTTTGTCATTGTTATACTATTCTTTGCATTGCTGTGGTAGATTAGATCTATATTTGTGTGAAGTATATCTAGTTGGATAAGTGATATATGTATGATTTGTTATTCTATAGTAGATCCACTTGATATTCCCCTTGGTTGTAGACATCTTTGTCCTACAACCCCCTCATAGCTGCTTCAGGTGAGACTGCATCTACTTCGTAGGTGCTGCTGAAAGGGCCAGTAGCTAGGGCTTTGTTGGTGTTTTGTTGTACCATTGAACCCCAGGTCTACCCCTATCCCAACAAATGGTTCCATTGTCGGGACCAGATTCTTTTTAAGGGAATGTCAAGGTGGTTTCCATCAAAGACAGATATTCAAAAGTGAATAGAGGATCAAGAGAAGGACTTCACTGAAGCCCAGAATAAGAACCCTAATTTTAGCACTGAGGATTGGCTAGAAAGATATATCTTCACTGATATACATGATATATTCTTTGGATGGATATATCGGGAGCTATACAAGTGTCTAGCTAGATTAGCCGATACCCAGTTCGAGATCTGATCTAGACTTCCTATGGTTTGGATGTCGAAGTTGATAAAGAAGGTTAAGAAAGCTGATAACATTGTATCATGAGTAGTAGATCCCTAGTTTGATAGTACCATTGGAGGGTACATCACAGAGTTTGTTGTTGACAGAGTAGAGTCGTACAACCAAGCTAAAAGATATTTCTTCAAGGGACCCAGAGGAGAATTTCTACAATTCCTGAAGTTGAGACTCAAGATGCTATTGCATGAGAAGAACATATTGAAGATATAGTAGACTGGTCATATCTAGAAAAGCTAATGTTCAAGAATTCAGACAGCGACAACGACACATAAGATGGACATACACGCAGTGGGAGAGTGTTCCAAGAGGTCCACCTTGCAAACCTGTTTAAGAAGAACTATGGGGAGGAGGGTTTCTATAGTGGAGAAGAAGTAGATCTGATGAATGAAGAACATTCAGAACCCACCGGGACAGAAGAAGGACAAGATGAATAACTTCGCTGAGGAGAACCTGAAAAACTTAGAAACCACACAGACCATCAAAGTAAGTACTGTTATCCTTCCTGTTGATTTAGTCTTAAGCAGCTAGATTAATCCCAGTCACCAGAGCGTCCAAAGCATTGCCAATAATAGTCCACCACACATTTAGTCAGGACCCCTAGGAAGATCTATGGCAGATGAGATGATACTCCCTATCTTTAGGGGAGATGGATATGAAGATCCTGATCAACACTGATTTCTATGTGAAGCCATATGGAACATTAAGAATGTCACAGATGAAGTTGTCAAAAGAACCCAGTTCAGTACAACTCTAAGAGATCATGCATTGCATTGGTACATGAAACTTGTCCAAGGACTTGCACAGCCTAAGCCATTGAATCATACCAAGAACACGTTGATTGCAAAATTTAAGAAACCTAAGTCAGAATCCCAATGTATCACAGAGCTGAAAGAGATCAAGCAGAAGGTAGCTTAACCTGTTTGGGAGTTCGATCAGATATTCAAGACCTTAACAGGTCGATTAACTTTTCAGATCCCAGACGAGAAGAACCAGGAATGGTTCATTGTTGCCCTTCTACCACACATTAGAGTTCCCCTGATGCAATAGAATATTACTTCACTGGTTGAGGCATTGGAGATCACCATGAAGCTAGAATCAGCCCCCATGGGAGAATCCAGTTTGGGTATGAGTAAGATCCTGAGTCAACTAACTAGCTTGTCTTTGCAGGTCAAAGATATGAAGAAAGACAAGGGAAAATATAAAAGAGAAGACATATGGTGTGTCAGATGCAGATCAGAAGGTCATGAAAAGGAACACTTCCCTTTATTCAATGAATATTTGTCTTCTAGAGCTCCGAGCTCCTTGAAGAAAGTCACCTTACCCTGGTGCGAGGTATGAAAAAATAGGCATCGTACTTGTGAGTACTATTATATGCAAAAGTATGTTCAAACACCTAAAAATTTGTATTGCTCATTCTGTAAGTCTATAGGACATGATGATAGGGATTGTAGGGATTATGATCTCATGCATGAAAGGTCAAGAGAGATATATAATATCCAAGGCGAAGTGAAACAAGAAGGAAACACTACATAGTGCAACTCTCCAGGAAGAGGAACCTTCAATCCTCGTGGTGGATTCAGAGGAAGGGGACAAGGAGGAGGAATCAGTCGAGCCCAAGGAAAAATCATTTGTTATAACTGCACACAACTAGGACATCTCTCAAGGGATTGTCAGAACCCTTGTACCACTTGTAGCTATTGCAGCTCGGTTGACCATGTTATAGAAGATTGTCATGTACTTCTAGCTAAGCTTTAGGAAAGATGAGGACCCCAGCAGAACCCACAAGTGAAATTGATCTACGCTAAACCTCATGGAGAAGACCCTAGAGTCATTTTTATAACTAGAGGATGCACTTTTACAGGAGAAGATAGAATGAAACAAGCAAAGACTAGAGAAGATTCAGGAATCCAGAAAGCTGCAGAGAAGTCTCGAACTTTTGATGCAAAGAAAGAGAGACAGATGTTTGAGGAAGATAGGAAAGAATTCAGAGAAAACCAGGGTTCTGCATCAAATACAAGACCATAAGTGAGAGAATATGGAATGCCTCTGGCATTTGATAAGTCTGCCTCGCCAGGAGAAGGAAAAGAGGTAAGAAAGCTCATGGAATTTCTATATACTTGTATTAAGTTGATTCAAGATGAAAAATTTGTAAAAGAACTACATAATTTAATCAAAAAATATGATCTAGGATAGATAGACCCCTTACTGAATAGGTCATTACACCAAATTGCAAGAAGGAGAAGGAAAAATAAAGAATTACACTTGAATTCTCAAATAGGAGAGTATGATATAGACTATGTGGTCCTCAACTTAGGGTTGGAGGTCAATGTCATGATGAAGAAAACTTGGGCATTGATGGGAAAACCCAAGCTGATCTACTCCCCTACCAGGCTTCGCATGGCTAATCAGCAAGCTATCAACCCATTTGGATGATTGGAACATGTCCTTGTGGACATTGATGGAGTAAGAACATTTGCATATTTTGAGGTAATTGAAATAGTATATGATAGTTTCCCTTACCCGACACTGTTAGGAATTGATTGGGCCTTCAATAATTCCACTGTGGTTGATTTAAAGAAAAGGTGTATGAAATTTGAAAAATATGGCCTTAGGGTCATCGCACCTTTAGATCCATATGAAGGTCAACGATACACAGAGCCCATCATAGAAGAATACTGCGCATATTCACTAGAAAACATATACAAGCTAACAACCAGACAACAAGATTACATTAATCTTATCGCCGATGGAAATCTAAGCTGGAAAAGTTACAACATGTGCTCATTAGACTCAAAAGAAGCATTGGAGAACTAGCAGAACTATATATATGAAGTATCCACAAGGAGATGTGCTAGATTAACCAGAGGAGTTTGCTGGATCGGCACAACAGTGAGTAACTTACCCACATTTGATGGTCTGAACCCTTTAGAAGTCTTCCTATCAGATTTTGAAGTAAGCGTACCAACACAACAGAGGTTGTTGGCCATGGATGAGGCCTTGAAAGCCACACCAGAAATATGGTGGAGTAAACACTGCTGGATGCACAACTGTTAGCCATTAGAATGATTGATGACCACTTCACAGACATCGTCCAGTTCCTGTCAACAGGAATGGCACCGAGTGAGTATACAATTCCCTAGAAGAAACAACTAGTGGTGCACGCTGCAGAATTTTCACTTATAGATGGACAACTATAAAATATGGGACCTTATGAGATATTAAGGAGGTGTGTTATGGAAGCAGAGTGACCAATGATACTCGCAGAAGCTCACAAAGGCATTGTAGGAGGACATTACGCAGGGAAAGCGACTGCGCAAAAGATTCTCAGAGTTGGCCTTTGGTGGCCTACCTTACACAGAGATGCTAAAGAGTATGCCAGAGCCTCTGATGTATGCCAAAGAGTTGGGAAACCATCCAGAAGAGATGAAATGCCATTATCACTGCAGCTGACCCTACAAGCATTTGACAAATGGGCCATTGACTTCGTGGGACCTATAAACCCACCAGAAAAGTGTACAGAAGCAATGTACATCATTACTGCGACATAATACTTGACTAGATGGGCCAAAGCAAGAACAGTTAAGGACTGTAGTGCAAATACAGTTGTGTGATTCATATTTGATGACATCATAACCAGGTTTGGATGCCCAAAGATCCTTATGAGTGATCAAGGTACACACTTCATCAATAAGACAGTTGAAGCCCTGACTGAGGAATTTGCAGTACATCATCAGAAGAGAACACCTTACCATCCACAAGCAAATGGGACAGTTGAAGCATTCAACAAAATCTTGGAGACAACATTGACGAATATTTGTAGTATGAACATGGATGACTGGGATTTAAGAGTATCGACGATATTGTGGGCCTATAGAAATACTTGTAAAAACATGACCATGCAGATCCCTTTTAATTTGGTCTATGGTCTTGAAGTTGTTGTCCTAATGGAATACTTGGTGCCAAGCTTAAGAATCGCTACCTTTATAGGTATGGATGATACTGATGTTTTTCAAGAGAGGCTCACATAGTTAGTTGAACTCGAAGAAGATAGATTTATTGTAGGTTTCCACCAACAGGTTCAGAAGGAAAGAGAAAAGGCCTATCATGACAGACACATCAAGAAGAAGAAATTTAAGCAAGGTGATTTGGAACTGGTGTATGACAGTAAGTTGCTAAAACATTCTGGGAAGTTCAGAACGCATTGGCTCGGGCCATATGTGATTTCCTATGTTACAGAATGAGGAGATGCGCAACTGAAGACATTGAAGGGAGAATGGAAGGAAGGTTTGGTGAATGGGAGTCGACTGAAGTTGTACTATGAAAACCAACTGCCTCATATCTCTTAATAAGAACCATAAAGAAAAGGTTCTAGGTACCAGGTGTAGTTGAAACTGGGTACCAGACATAGAAAAGACAGTCTACACAAGGACAAAAAGGAGGCATGGAGTAGAAAGCAAAGGCTGCACTGCGCAGCCCAAAGTCAAAGTAAAATAGAAGGATCAGATATGAAGATTCTTGGGATGAGTCACAGGTGAGTGTTGGGGTCCTTTTGGCCCTTGGCTAGGGAAGGAAGAAAAGATCAAGAAAGAAAGGGGAAAATGCGAACTTCGTGAAAGAAATAGTGACTGTCACTGGGTCGAAGTGAGCAAAAGAGCAGAAAATATAGAGTGAAGTGTGCAAAAGAAAGTTGTTGGATGAGGAGATCATGGATGATAGATTAGTAAGGAAGAAGGATCATGGACAAGTCAACGAGAAAAAAAATCCATCATTGGATGCTTTGGAGCATCGCGTGAGAAGGAAGGAAAGACAGGCTGGCAAAGCCAGAAAAATGCGGGTCAAATTGACCTAGGGTTTTAGACACCTAGGGTTTTGGTATCTAGGGTTTTGACACCTAGGTTTCGACCTAAGGCTATCGGTGAGTGATTTTAATGTATAAATAAAGGTCAAGAGGACCTGGGTTGGGTTGGTACGATATTTTTGTTGATCTATTTGTATTGTGTCTAAGAGATTATTGTACTGTGAGAGAGAAGTGCTAAGTGAGAGAGCCTTCAAGTATTGCAAGATCTTCAACTGGGTGTAAAGATCAAGTCCTGCAGCTGGGTGCACAGGAAGGGGAGAGAAAGAGAGAATAAGAAGAAGATCTGCTAATAGAGAGCGTAGACAAGAACTGTAAGCTTTACCTTAATATGTCATAAGCATAGTTCTGTGGACGTATCCCTAGAGAGAGGGTGAACCACGTATATCTTGTGTCGAATGTGTTATTGATGCTTTGATCTTTGTCATTGTTATACTATTCTTTGCATTGTTGTGGTAGATTAGATCTATATTTATGTGAAGTAGATCTGGCTGCATAAGTGATATATGTATGCTATGTCATTCTATAGTATATCCACTTGATATCCCCCTTGGTTGTAGACATCTCTATCCTGCAACCCCGTCATAGCTTCTTCGGGTGAGACTGCATCTGCTTCACAGGTGCTGCCAAACGGGCCAGTAGCTAGGGCTTTGTTGGTGCACTATTGTAGCATTGAACCCCGGGTCTTCCCTTGTCCCAACAAATGGTTCTGTTGCGGGACCAGATTCTTTTTAAGGGAATGTCAAGGTGGTTTCCATCAAAGATAGAGATTCAAAATTGGATAGAGGATCAAGAGAAGGACTTTGCTGAAGCCCAGAATAAGAACCCTAATCTTAGCACTGAGGATTGGCTAGAAATATATATCTTCACTAATATACATGAGATATTCTCTGGAGGGATAAGAAGAGGAGGAAATTTCTTTTCCCTTTTCTTGCACAGGTTGGGGAATATTAATTTTTAATCTCTTAATAGCGTGTGAATATTGAACTAGCGAAAAAAAATGGACAATTGAGACATTGGTATTGACAGATGGTGGAAAAGGCAATGACATAGTGGGCCAACCATGATGATGAGATATATGTTGGTTGACGATCTCTTTCCAACCATCATTTGTGGGGAATTCAAGGTGAAAGGACACATGTGGAGGAATGGGAATGCCAGGGATGTTCTGAGGAGGATGAAAAGGGGGCCTTTCTGGTCAAGGGTGCATTATTCCATGTCCAAACCAATTAAATAACCCATCTTGGAACAACTGGTTCAATTCTTGAGGATCAACGTCAAAATGGATGGAAAATCTAGGCCTCCTATGGCCTTGGTTCCAATTTCCCACACCTCTGTTATTTCGGCCATTGTTGCCTCTACTAAAAAATCTCATCCTGTAGCAGCAGTTTGTCAGTAATGGAGCTCTTAATAAACCATACATGACACTCTGCTTACAAGAATCAAAAGTTGGCTAAAAAATTGACATGAGATACATGAAAATCCATCCATAATAAACAATTAATTAATTTCCATGTGAACATGGGGTGATAAGGTTCGTGGGAAATATGGAGGGAGTGTAATTAGCGAAAAATGATAGAATGATAGGGAATACATATACAAATACTATTCAAAAATTATTCAAACAATTTAATTATGTGATAAAATATTGAAATATCAGTCACAAACCCTTGCTATGTTATCCCTTCTGTCACTTCTACACAAACTATTTCTTTTTAAATTTATATCACAAAACAGGGTGTTATAACCCTAAATTGCACCATACATGCTTACTTGGCATCAGGCCAACTCATTTCCCTTCATTGTCAAAACATCTGCTGAGAAACCTCTTTGAAAACCCTCTTGGGTCAAGGTACACGTGACCTAACCCACTACTACATGCGTTGGAACGCTGGCAAGCCTACTACAGCCCGTGTTTACCTAATAAAACACAAAAACAGGAAAGTTGCGGACGGGACAAAAATCTATGGGTCAGTTAACTGGAACTCCCGACCATGCATGGCCGAGAGTTCATCCAAAACCCTAGCTCCTTCTAGCCTATAAAATAAGGGGTAGGGGTACCATTTGGAGGAGGAAGAAATATAGAGAAAAAACTCTGCCCATTTGCCAAATCCATTTGTCCCAACCCTTTAGCCTTTCCTCAAGCCTAAGGAGAATTAATGCAAAGCAGTTGGAGGACAAAGAAGAGGAGGAGCCTAGGATCAGGATCAAGGAGTGGTGGCCGGTCTCGACTTTGATTGTAAGTTGATTCATTTTGAAAATAATAAAAGAATACTTTTCCCGTCCCAATGCCTGAGTTATCTATGATTTGTGTAATTTATGCTTAATTTCTAACCCTCAAGTAGAAAAATAGCATGCATGTGTAGTGTTTTGTCTTGATTGCAAGTTAACTTTGGAAGGAGCAGCGCAAGGAAGCGGGCAAAGCGCAACGGGGGATCTACACCAAATATCAGTAAAAAAGGTTAGTAGTTCCTTTCCATGCATGTATCTTGAAAGAGGGGTTTAAGTTTTGGGTGGTAGGTTAAAAGGTCATTTCTTTAAGGTCAAAATCTGCATGCAAACCTGACCCTAGTTTGCTAGTCTGTAGGGTATTATTTACCAACAACAGAATTGGCGACTCCACTGGGGATTATACGCTTTAGGGTTTCCAGATTTAGTTGAGGTTTTTGGGTAGTTTAAAGGATTAGATTTTATGTTTCTTTGTTTGTCTGTTTTCTGTTAGGTCAGAGCTAGCAGGGAACCTGGTTCTTTATACCAGTTTTTCCTTGACTGCTGCTTGACGGTAATTATCGGGACACACAGAGGTACACGTGGCCTGCAGAAGGCCTGCACGCATGTGACTCGCGCCCTAATCTCTTACAGCCCATGTGTGAACGCTTGCTGTAGAGGTTTCAGTAGCATGTAGGAGTCAAAGATCTTGAGAGGAAGTCCTCCTCTTCCCTGTCAGAATTATACATTCTCATGGGGCTTTCTGGATCCTGTCTAAGTCTTGCTGGTTCACAGTCTTGTCTCAGTTTGCTTTATTGCATTTTGTTAGTCTTTACAATTATTTTTCTTTTCTGTTAAATAAGAAGCATCCAAGCCTTCAAGAGACCCTGGTTGTCAATACTAAAGGCCTCTTCCAAGACTGGGATGCCTTTGTTTAGTTTTGTCTTGGAGTTTATACATACACGCGGCCTGTGCAAGTGCAGCCCGCGGGTACCCGTGCTCTGTTATAGCTCAGCACGCGTTTGCACGCGTGCTATTTCAGTGATAGTAGCGGGCTTGACTGGTTGCTTTTCAATCAGGGTGGGGCAGTCATCCCCTCCTATGGTGAGAAGTGTTCCTCTCAGGGGTTTGAGTCTAGGGTTGCACAGTCAATAGGTTAGGGCCTCTTACCCTTAGCCTGTTTTTTCTTAGTTGATAGTTGATAGAAAAGATAAAAAATAAAGATTTTGTTTTATGGTTTTTAGACAAGCGTACGAGTCGGTGCTTTCTTGATTGCCATGGTGTGTCTTTGCTCTGATTCTTTGCGATCTATGCTTTAAGCTAGAATTTTGTTTTTTTTTCTTGGTTTTGTGCTCGTCGACATTTTCCCTTTGTTTCTTCATTTAGCACTTAAATAAATAAAAAATATCTCTTTTTCATTGTCTTCTTTGTTTGAAGATTGTGTTGCTGCATCAATATCTAGGGAGAAGTCTTTTTGTTCATAATTTTTTTGCAGTGCATTTAGAGCATAAGTAGCTCGTAGTCGAGCGAAATTCCTTTATGTTTGCTGCATGAAATCTTAGAAAAATTGAAAAAGAAAAATAAGTCTTTCTTTGTGAAAAGTTGTTGATTTTTGCATTTAGTAAGGGTTTTTGTTTCCAACATTTTTTCATTCATTTTTGCTTTGAGTCTTTACACACCATCAGTTTCACATTCATACCTTGTGACGTAAAAAATCCCATAAAAGCAATGTTGATTTAAAATCTATTAGACTTTTTGTTTGTAGGGTTCATATACTAGCTCAGGACTAGGGCCTTGGAATAGGTTGGAGAGGAAACTCTCCAAGGCTACTCAAAACCAAACATTGAAGTCTGTGATAGGGAGTGTAGAAGTCCAGTTTCGTGGAAGTTATCCGGGACCCCCCTCTAACACAGGGGATAAAAATGAGGTCGCATGAGGAAAGGTAGCGGAGATAACCCCTCCAAAGCCGGACCAAGCATAGTGGAGAACAAATATCGAGGATTTGTCTTGGGATTCCATCGTTTGCATTTTCCACGGGGCTTCGTGGGTCTCGAATCCGTTCAAGGTCCTGAGTTGTCTTTCGTACCATTTTCTCTCGATACCCTTGAAAGGTTTCGGGCTTGATACCCTGCTCATTGTGGTCTACCCGACTATCGACTGTACCTGCATGGTGACTATTCATGTGTTAGCAAACTAGTTGCCAATCTTTTTAGGGACATACATAGGTGACTGCGAGGGTATACCGCGGTACCTAGGACAGACATCGGGCCACTCTTTGTAGAGTATACCTGGAGGGTGCTTCCTTTTTCGAGTTGCACTTGCATCGGTAAGTTGCTCTAGTGTTGGTTGTTGTAACTGTTCTTCAAAATAGTTAGTGATTGTTTGTCTTATCTTTTAGGGGCTTCTTTTTAGTGTGTGTTACTGTTTGAACGTATAGAATACCTTAGCATGTCATGGATCTTCTCACACAGTGGAGGATCTAGAGCTCCACCGGTCATGAAGGCTTCTGGGCCTGCCGCCGATTATACTGGAGCCACCCCCGCCACCATTGAGGTGGAAGCTAGACCAACAAGGGTCTTTCGAAGCAACTGGGTTACAAACCATTGTGCCCGAAAAAATCCTGGAGGAATAAATCGCCAATCTTGGCTCAATTGAAACCCCAACCACTGATACTTGGCCATCGGTCATTGTACCCATCCAGTTTTACGAACGCCTGTCAGTGCCTCACACAGTTATGGAACCAAACGTTGTTATTTCCTCTGGGAATTATTCCATTCCCACCACTGTTACTACCACGGGAGAAGAATCTCCTAACTTGCCGTCATTGGTCCGGGCCACCATGGTCTCAACCGCAACTACGTCGCACAGTGGACTGACCCCATCTATCGCAGCGGCCACAACTCCCTTCACACCTGGTGCGACAGGATCTCTGTTTTCATACGGTATGCCTAGTTCGGGCACAAGTCCTGCACTCACTCACTCCACTTTACAGACTTTGGGTCTGGGGGCAGGGAGCTCTAATGCTCCTCTGCAAGGTCAAATCGGGGGAATTCTTGTCCCTTTTAATGCTTTTCCTTACGTTGGAGGTCATATCTCTCCTTCGTCCCCTTCGCTTGGTGGTCTGCATCAACAGTCCGCTGGGCAGCCTACACACACAAGTTCATTTGGAGCCGGGAGTCAAGGAACACCTAGGCAAACTCTGTCGATAGGTACGTCACCATTTGTTTGGAATGGGATGTTTGGTAACAACACTTTTGCATCCACTGCTTTCCCGTCTGGGGGCACACCCATTTTTGGACAATCTACTCCGGCGCAGGGTACTATTCCTGCACCAAAGGCACATATAGTAGGACCTTGGAACTCAGGACAAGGATCCATTCCTTCCTCTGGAATGCCATTCTGGGGTAATTCTTTCCACTTTCAATGGAACCCCGAACAGACTCCCATGCCTCTCCCAGCAGGACCGACATGGGGTAATCCTTCCCAAAGTCCGTCAAACACAATGAATGCCCACCATCCTATGTCCTTTATGGGGAATCGACCAATGATGTCTCCACAGATGCAAAATCCTTACGCTGGTCAGGGTCATGGTTTCTACCAGAATCTGGGCCAGTAGCCAAAATTTTCCTGGCAACCTGGTGCCAATCAAACTCCAGGACCCTTTTTCCCAAGCTATCAGCAACAACCTAAACTACCATTCTTGGCAACGTTACACTTGCCAAATTTGAAACGATTGTTAAATGATCCTATTTGTCATGATCCACGTTGGCCTCCTATGCCAACAAAGTTTCCTTCAGACATTCCAAATTTCGAGGCCAAGCCTAACGAGGATCCAGGTGATCACGTGACTACTTTCCATATTTGGTGTTCATATAACTCATTGAAAGATGACTCCGTCCAGTTGCGATTGTTTCAACACACTCTTATCGGGAGTGCCGTGAAATGGTACATCGAGCTTGATCGCTCAAGATATTCTTCTTTTTGTGAACTGGCGATGGCCTTCCTTAACCATTTCTAGTTACCTGTGAGATACGATGCGGGCACAGAGCTGCTTGCCAATTTCGAACAGACGACAACGGACCATATCTCTGATCATATCCAAGAGTGGAGATGCCAAAAGAGTCTAATAAAAGTACCAGTTCCACCAACATTCCTGCTTGAGTGGTTCCTTAAGTCTTTAGTCCCTCAATTATCCAAAGACGTCGCAACTTCAGAAGTTTTCTCTGAAGAAGATGCCATCATGAGGGCTCAATAGTTTGAGCTCATCTATTCTCAGTCTGGTTTATTATACAACATCCTACCAGATGCACCACGATCGATACAGGATAAAACTAGACAGAGAGCCAGACCACATGCTGATGGTATCATTGGTTCGGCACAAACCAAGCCCGCTGAGCAATTGTCAAAACAATTGCAACAGTTATCTATACAACACTCAGCAGCCAGCCAGACTACTGCTTTGGCTGCTCCTCCTACCCAAACATCGGAAGTACACTCTGTGTAGACGACTAACCCAAAGACCACCCAGTAGCCTAAAGGGAAGAAAAAACAACACAAGAAGGGTAAGGGGGAGAAAAAACCCACTGATAATGCTGGCGAGGGCACCACGGAAAAGCAGAAGGTGAGGTATCCGTGCAACTTGTGTGTGGAAGACCACCCGACCCATCTATGTCTTCGACTTGTGGAGGCCCAAAAGTTTGTCACACAACAACAACAAGCCGTGTTGACTAATCCCTTTCAGCATGGGAAAAATTTAACTCAAGCCTCTACAAGTGCCGAAGGGGGCAGCCAAGAAACCTGCCCTCCCCCAAACGATTCCTCATCCACGAACGCATATATGGTTAGGGGTGATGCTTTAATAACGACTAGGGAGCATGACTATATTAAACCAAGCACCTCTGAGAAGGGTAAAGAAGCCGAGATCCCATCTCTTCCTCTACAGATAGATAAGACGTTGGGTGAAACAATGACACACATTCCAAAGGGTGCATTTAAGAAATCTTCTCACAACCCAAACGCAAGGGCCACCTAGAATTAATCTGTGGTGGAAGATTTATCACAAACCCCTTGTGCAATGTCCACTTTGGAGGTCCTCCAAAGCTGCCCTGCTCAGAGGAAAGCCTTGTTGACTGCTTTAGGCTCTACGGAGACTTGTAACCTGGGTACCATCATGTTAGATATGACCGACTTAAAACCTCGTCTGCCTAACCACATGGCATTTCATATAGTAGTGGCTCATCCCACGAAAACTTTTACACGGAACATATTCCACACGGTGGTCGACGAGGGCGCTTCGACTTGCGTTATGTCATTAGCATGCTGGAAAGCCATTGGTCATCCCTCTTTGTCTCCATCACCTACTCTTTCCGACCACATGGCATCGTTCCTCCTTTCCCTATGCAGTTAGGAGGGAAGACTGTGTGCGTTGAAGTAGAGGTAGTCAATGCTCCCCTCAACTATAATCTCTTGTTAGGTCAGAGTTGTACTTATGTTATGCAAGCTGTGGTTGCTACAGTTTTTCGAGTCCTGTTGTTTCCACATGAAGGCCGGATAGTGACCATCGATCAATTGTCCTTCTCTAGACCTGACCCAGCTTTGGGGGCATCCACGGTTCCCATGAATGATAATCCTCAGCCCGGTGTCATTAACATAGGAGTTGGTTTGTACCCATCCTTGATGGGTACCTTTGATTACCCACCTCCTCATAACGATGTCAAGTTTATATCGAATCACCACAAGGCTAAGATTTTTCATGTTTCGTCGTTCCGCTTGACTTACTTTGAGGATCTGTGGATTCTTCCTTCCCCATCAGCCATGATGGATGAGACAGGGCACTCTGGCATGTCCATGCCCTTGTCGGCTGCTGAAGTAGTGTACTCTTTAGTCCAACAAGCTTCAACTACTCCTTATCCGACTCCCGCACAAGAGTTGGATCCACTTCCAAAGCCTATTTGGGCTCAGGGTTATTTGGCTACCACCGATTCGTTAGACTTAGTCTTGCCTTTCGACGAAGCAGTAATCGAAGCAATGACTAGTCTGGACAAACCTTGGGACGATATTCATCACAAATCATATTTCCTCCCAGAGTTACGCCAAATCGAGGCAGGAGAATTCACTATCTCCATGACGGGGGATCAGTCGTGTCCTATTAACCTCTTGGCTACCTAGGAAATTTATGTCGAGGGGAATATGGTGACTATATCTGAAACCATACCTATTAACATCTCCCGAAACCCTGGCATCATGGAGAATGTCTTCGTCGAGGCAGATTGCTCCCCCGAAGAGATTCAGATTTACACGGATCTTTTCCAAGAATTTCACGACGTTTTTTCCTGGTCTTATGAGGAAATGCCAGGTATCGATCTGAAAATAGTTGAACATGAAATCACAACGTATCCTGATGCCAAGCCTGTTTGAAAAAAACTTCGTCCATTTAATCCTAAGAAAGCAACAACCATTAAGATTGAGGTTGAGAAATTGCTCAAGGCAGGGTTCATTTACCCTATTCATTTGACTCAATGGGTGTCAAACCCCGTGTCAGTCGATAAAAAACAAGGCACGATTCGTGTATGTACCGATTTCTGTGATTTGAACAAGGCATGTAAAAAAAAAAATTATCCAACCCCATTCATTCACCAGATCATTGATGAATGTGCCGATTGTGAGGCCTTTTTGTTCATGGATGGTTTTTCAGGCTATAATCAAATTCAAATCAAACCTGAGGACCAACACAAAACAACATTCATTTGTCTGTGGGGTACATTTGCCTATCGTAAGATGCCTTTTGGCCTCAAGAATGATGGAGCCACTTTCCAACGGGCCATGTCTTTTGCATTTCATGAACTCAAACATATAGTCGAGGCCTATCTAGATGATTTAGCATCATGCTCTCGCAAGTGAAAGGATCATCCTATGCACCTCCGACTAATCTTCGAACGGTGTCGCTACTTCAGGATTCGCTTGAATCCCAACAAGTGCAGCTTTTGCGTCACGTCCGGACGTTTGTTAGGTTTCATCATATCAACAACAGGGATCATGGTCGATCCTCTTAAGGTGGAGGCAATAATCTAGTTTCCCCCCCCCATGCACAATCTTACAACTTCAAAGTCTTCAAGGCAAGGCAAACTTCTTATGACGCTTCATCGCCAACTATGCCAAAATCACCAAGGGATTTATGCATTTACTGAAGAAAGATGTTCCTTTTTTTTGGGACGAGGCCGGTCAACGCTCTTTTGACGCATTAAAACACGCCCTCACAACTCCACCTCTGCTACGACCACCTAATTATAACCAGGATTTCCTATTATATCTAGCTGCCGCAGAGTCAACCATAGGCATGGTTTTAGTTCAGGAAGATGATTCGTTTTCAGAATACGTGATCTATTACCTGAGCCGAGGCCTCATAGGACTGGAACTCAATTATTCCCATCTAGAAAAACTTGCATTGGCAGCAGTTCATGCTGTTCAACGGTTCCGTCACTATGTTTTGTTTCGCAAGACCACCATCGTTGTTGTCGTGAATCCATTCCAGTACATGTTGACATGATGAGTTATCGGCAGAAAAATCAGTAGATGGATGGTCATCCTCCAAGAATTTGACTTAGAATTCATTTTAGCAAAGTCCAAGAAGTCATTGGTCTTCGCAGAACTTATTTCGGAACTTCCGGTTGAGTCAGGTGACGTTGTGCCTGAGGAATTGCCTATCCGGGGGGATATGTTTTTGATTGAATCGTCAGACCCCTGGTATGGAGATATACTGATCTATCTCTAGACTTTGAAGTACCCCACCTTTGCTTCTCGTGACGAGCGTCGGTGGATACGCCATCAGGCTAAGAATTATCTCATACTCGATGATATGTTGTATCGGAGAGGGGTAGACTGCATCTTGCATCGATGTCTCACTCATGAGGAAGCCGTCATAGTGCTCAATGATTGTCATATAGGAGCCTGTGGCGGTCATTTATCTGGGTTGGCAACAACCCAAAAGATTTTACGAGCAGGTTACTTCTGGACCACACTTATTAAAGATTGTATCGAGTCAGTCAAGAAGTGTCATCCGTGCCAAATCTTCTCATGGAAGATGAGGGCACATCCAACTCCTATGTTTCCTGTCATCACAGTTGGTCCCTTCACTAAGTGGGGGATTGATTACACTACATGGAACCCCCTGTTAGCAAGGGGGAACCGCTATATCATTGTAGCTGTCGACTACTTCACTAAGTGGGTCGAATCTATGCCAACGTGTAAAGATGATGGAGAGACTGCAGCTCTCTTCTTATTCAACCAGATTATAGCACGGTTCGACGTCCCAAGGGAGATTGTCACTGATCATGGCAGTCACTTTCAGAACCAAATGATGTCCAAGTTAACGTCAAATCTTGGGTTATGGCAAGAACATTCCTCACCTTACTATCCCCAAGCCAATGGGCAGGTAGAAGCTGTAAACAAAACTCTTAAGACTATTCTACAATGAACTATCAACTCAGCCAAGTCAAATTGGCATTTGATGTTATACTCGACATTATGGGCTTACCAAACCTCAGTTAAGAATACAACTGGTTTCTCACCTTTCCAACTCGTTTATGGACTGGAGGCAGTCTTGCCCATCGAATGTCAAATTCCATCTTTGAAATTGGAAGTACAGTTATTGCCAGACACTTCTCCACTTGAAGAGCGGTTAGTACACCTTGAGCAACTTGATGAGCAGCGTCGCGATGTGGGCCTGGCCAACGAGGCTCATAAACATAAGGTCAAGTGTGAATATGATAGGTCCATTCTTCCTTGGATTTTTTCTGAGGGCGACCTTGTCTTGGTCTATTACCAAGATAAAGACCCCCTGGGGGCAGGAAAGTTTAAACCCATGTGGTTCAGACCCTTCATTATTAAGGAGGTTTTAGAAAAGGGCGCTTATCATTTGGTCAATTTTGAAGGGAATGATTTGACGGAGCCTAGAAATGGGCTCTACCTCAAGAAGTATTACTCATAGAAAGGTCACTGTGGGTAACTTTTTGTAACATATGTATAGTCTTTGTACTATTACCTTTTTACATTTCTTTTGAAAAAGGTGTTATGGACGTTTCATTGATGTTATCTTTCGTCAATATGGCAGATGTCAAGTGAGTCCAAGGTGTTCATTGGGTATGCGGATGGTGCTAGTCGACACACGCAGAGGCTTGCCTCCACAACTTGGGTAATCTTTACACCACAAGGTCAGTTGTTATCTTTCAGAGGTATATACTTAGGTGACACCACAAATAATGTTGTTGAGTATAGCACAGTTATTGAGTTGCTTCGTGACACTTTGTCATTGGGTATCTCTCATCTCCGGGTCTATCTAGATGCTCAACTGGTTGTGTCGCAGCTAAATAGAATATACCGGGTTCATGACCCAACTTTACATTGACGATTCCTTAGGGTACGTCTCTTGGAACGCAACTTCGATTATATCACATATGTTCATGTTCCTAGGAGTTTAAATCAAATCACAGATACTCTAGCTAATCACATTTTAGATTGGCATCTTTCTCACATATAAGAATATCATGAACATAAACATGTAAATACATTCTTGTAAACATAATCCATAAGACACAAAAAGAGATAAAAACCATATATAAACATCATAAAATCCTCAGAGTACATAGATGGGTGAAAGCGCCTCAAAAGTGGGAACAGTAATGAGTCACTAGGATTATGCCCTCAAAAAATATATACAATAAGGTGATCGTGGAACATTAAAATTCTAAAAGTCTTCTCAGGGCCTATGGGCCCTATTATAATCATCTACAACACGGGCTAAACGCCTAAACAATCGGACCCATGTCCGAGGTTCCCCCACAACATGAGTTTGCATGGACGGTGGAAGATCCTCTATCTCTGCCATGGGAACTGTGAGAGTGAGCACAGTGAAGTTCTACTCAATCCACCTAAGAACCCTCTCGGCCTCTCCTGCTGGGAGGTTCCTTGCTACTGCTTCTCCCCCAACGGCGGCAGCTGCGGCTTCTGGCTATGGGCGATGCCTGTTCCTTGCATAGTCGACAGGTCGCACGGGTCCCACATTTACATGCAATAAACGTTCACTCATCAAAAACTCTGGTATAAGAAAACATGATATATATATCAAAAAGACATAAAAATTGCATATGCAAACAAAAAAAACATACATAGGTGGAGACTTACCCATCTCCCCTCGCTCCTTACCAAGAGGCACTGGTATTGCTGGATCTCTGGAGAAGTCGATCCCCACATATGGGTAGTACTTAATAGCCAGGATTTGTCATGACAGCCAAGCAAAAAAGTTGTCGTTGAAGGCCTCCACGGTCCTTCCACCACCCTGTCACAACAGTAACACTGCCCATTTTCATACTGCAGGGAATGTGGCTAGATGTCCTCGTACTGTCAGCCGAGGACTGAAGCATGGAACTCTCTCGAAAAATAATGGACACAGGATGGTCCCAAACCCGAAGTTCCTATGTGTCCATTTTCGACAAGCTGTCAACTGACTCTTCATGCACTCCAACAGTGTGGTACTCCAATCAAAAATTTGTGCATTCATGCATTGGATCACACAGTTCATCTGTGTGTGCGAAGCTTGATGCACGGTTGCTGAGCCGGTAAATTGACCAATGAGAAATAAAATAGTTTGTAGGGTGAGGCTGGTAATACTACTAACGGGTACCAAGGAAGTTCTATGATCAGTCCCAGCCTCAAAATACTCATCTATCAGCTCCGAGACTTTTCTCAGCCCCGCAGGAAAAGTCTAAAAGTTGATTGGTTCCCCTCTCCTCGAGAGGCCAGTCAGAAAGTAAATATCCTCGGTGGTGGGCACCAAGGATTGCCCCTCTAGCATGAAATCCTCTGCATCTGGGTGCCAGTAATCAACCAAGGAATTCAGTAGCCTTGGTTTCACACGCATGAATGGACATAAAAATAATTTTACCAACCCACACTGCGTCAGCACGGCCACAACATTTGGATATGCATCCACTAACTCATTGGCGGCCTCGTGCTCCCTTTCCATCCACTGAACATACATCCTGCCAACACAACAAAGTCAAAGGAGGGTCAATGCTTTTATACATTAGTTTTTTCATTACACGGGGGGGTACCCGCGGCTTGTAGAGGTGACAGTTGTGGGTACTCACAGGTTGTCTCTGGACAGCCCGCGTTTACCTAGGGCCGACCTTTTTGAGGTCGACGCCCACTCCCAAAATCAACTAAATGCTAAAAATGACGTATTGAATAGCTAGACAAGGGAGTTTGTACTTACTTGGTCCAAGAAGAAGTCCGTTTCGTCCACCGTAGCTCTCAAAATCACAATCTTTGGCAAAGGGGGTCTTTTGGCTCCAGAGTCAATTTCCAAATCAACAATGGTGATAATGAGCTGCCAACTTCTATTTATAGACTTTTTGGCTTCTTTTTGTCACTTTTTTGGGCCCCTTTATTAGTTTCTTTATACCAAAAACCATTTAGAGTGATCCAGGAGTTATATGGGAGGGATTTGATCAGGTATTGGGACACTTTTTATTGAGTTTCGAAATATATATATATATATATATATATATATTGACGGTCCATATAATTTTTTTTTTTCAAAATATCAACTT
>JZKD02S1345907.1:606055-622448 GCA_000966675.3 Picea glauca | reverse complement strand
ATATAAAAGGGTTTTTATTAAGATTCAAAGGAAGTCATTGAATATTGTTTTATAAGGGTTATATAAGCTTCACTGTCAAGGTATTATTTATCGTAAATTATCGAAGAAATCAAATGGATCCTAATAAAAAGGGAAAAGGAAGATTTTATTGTGAACATAATTATATTTCATGTTATGGTTTTTCTACATTAAAAGGGAGTATTCAAGGAAGATAGGTTAACATCGTTATCAACATGGACCATAATGAAAATTACAGTAATAGTGATTTAGAAAATCAATTATTAATTCCAGAGACAAATATAATTGAAAAGGAATATATTTTTGAAATTAAGGAGTTACAGGTGACAATTGATGAATATGAGTATATATATCAATTCTATGTTACATTTATGTATAAAAAAAAAATGACATCATTCTCGGGTTTCCCTAGTTTAAAAATCTAGGTACCTTCATCTTAAACATGGAGAAAAAGTTTGTGACGTTTCCACATAAGGAGAAGATGATGAAATTTTAAGATATTACTATGAGGTCAAAATCGATACTACCTTCATCAAAATACTTTAAAGATATCTCAAAGGTGATCCTTCAAGAAAATAAAAAGTCAATATCAAGGGTGCAAAAACAAATTGACGAAATTATCACGGATAATTTTTTTTTTTTTTTTTCGCTTAAAAGACCACAGTAAAAAAATACTTACACAAATCAAGAAGTCAAAATATAGACAACAATGCATTCAACATTTGGAACAAGAGAATCAAGATTGCGAGAAGAACCTAACAGAAAAAAATGAAGAAATTTCTCTTTCGAACAACCTTAATCAAGGGTTACTAGAACAAATCGGAAAGTTGAAAGAAGAGAAACATGAAAATCCATACATTAAATATATCAAAAAATCAAATAACGAAGAAAATTTTCACTTACGAAATCATAATCAAAACCTACTTACGCAAATAAAAATCTTAAGAATGATAAAAAGTCTCTAGAAAACAAGTTAGAACCACTTATAGAAAAGGAAGCATCAAAGTTTTCAGAGAAACAAATCCAAGTTATGGAAAATGGAACAATTACAAATCCAATCCACGTCACAACTCAAGAAGCTGCAAAGTCAACTGAAAAAAAAGAAGACAATGTTAGATGTTGGATTACAAACGATGGAAGCTCCAAGTGTACTTACTAATCGAAATTCAGCCATTAACAAGGCAACATCGGTGCATGAAGAAAATCATATATTGAAATTAAACCAATGAAAAACTACAAGTATGATAAGGGAAAATCATGTTATAAGGACAACTTATCGACATCCAAATCATAATAAAAAATATCTTAACCAGACAGAATATCAATGCCATTCAAGACGGGAACGACTAACTTATCGTCCAAAAAATATTGATACTAGTGCAATTAAGCCTCATTATAACCATTGATTGTGGAAGTGAAATGTTCCATAAAATATTGAATTAGGATGGTCTGACCCTTTTACAATTTGACATTTCTTCTCAACTATTCGTCACTCATATTGCCTCGTATCGTCAATCCTGACAACACCAAAAATACATTTTCATGTGAATACATTGCAAGCCAGAATTAAGACGTAAATATTCTTTGAGGACAAAGCATTTCTAAAGGGGAAGGAAATGTAACAAACACAAATATATATATATATATATATATATATATATAACTAATAATTAACAATTAATGAAGAGACACCTCATATGAAAGGTCACGTCTCTTATGAAAGGGCACCCCTGCATGGGTATATATAAAACTCTCATTTCTCATTTGTAATCATTTCATACTATCTCATATTTTACCCATACATTATTTAACATATTATTTATCCTTATGTATTTCTTTATTCTATCCTACTTAAATTGAATATTCTTATAATTATCAAACAAGTTTGTTTGTCACGTGGTGCCTACAAATATTGTAACTCTTGGTTGGCTCCTACAGGTGTTGTTAATTTGGTGCTCAGGTGAAGGGATTGGTGTCTCTTTCATGTGGGTTCCTATAAACATTGTAACATATTGGTGTCTATAGCAAGTTGTTTCTTGTGAATATATTTCAATGAAAGTTTCTCATGGTTTTCTCCCATTTGGGTTTCTTGGTTAAATATTTTTGTACTATTCACTTCATGTATGTGTATAATTCTCATTGATTGACTATGGTTTGTAAAGTGATGAATTGATTAGTGTAATATAGTAAAAAAATTAAAACGAATTCTTATATTGATTCCCCCCCACCTTAGTATAAGTAAGTGTGTCAACAATTGGTATCAGAGTAGGTTCCTTTGCGAACACTCTAACCACTGGATGGTGAATCCCTGTAGCACACATGGATAGACAAGAAGGTTTATCTACAAACAAAACTCCATTATTTTATGGATCAACTTAGTTGTTTTGGAGCATAAGAATGAGAACTTACCTGATGGCGCTTGGGTTTGACATTTGGAGTGCAGTTAAGAATGGTTACACAACTCTAACAAATCCATGTGTATATGTAGCTAGAAAAAGGCTCAACGACAATAATGATAAAACCATTAATGCAATTTAGTGTGGTTTGGAAAATTTAGAATTTTTCAAATTCATACATTGTGTTTCAACAAAAGAGATGTGGGACAAGTTACATAATATATATGAATGGGATGAAAAGGTCTAGAAGGAAAAATTACAAACCCATCGAGGAAAATTTGAGGGCCTTAAGATGAAAGAAGAAGAGAGTACCGAAGCCTATTTTCTTCATGTGGATGATATTGTCAACACCATCAAAGGATTGGGTGAAGAGAATAAAGAAACCATCATTGCGCAAAAAGTGATTAGGTAACTTCCCTCAAGATTTGATCCAAAGATATCTGCCATTGAAGAAATAAAGAATCTAGACAATCTGACAATGGATGAATTATATGGAATCCTCAATGCATATGAAATGGGGATAGAAAAGGATAATAAATAAAAGACATCAAGAAAGGAAGCATCCTTTATGGCATCAAAGAAGACAAATACCAAATAATACAAAACAAGTGGTGTCTTAGATAGTGAATTAGATGCAGAAGAATCCAAATTTGTCAGAAAGGTTAAGAAAGGATCAGGAAAATACAAAGGTAAGCTTCCCTTTAAATGTTTTAATTGTTGACAAATAGGACACTTTGTTGCTAAATTTCCTTATGAAAAAACAAAAATAGTAATGAAGAAGAAGATTCCGACTTAAAAAATTACAAGAAGGGAAAGACTAAAAAGAGAAGAAAGTTCTACATACAAAAGAAGAATCTATATACCATTGAGGAAAAAAACTCTTCTGATGATAGTGATAGTGAAATAGAAGAGATTATCTTCATGTCCCTAGAAACATAGACTGATGTACAACAAAATAGAAACATAGATTTAAAGGAAGAATACAATCCTAAGATTGGTGTAGAAGTAGATCTTGAAGGAGAGCTCATATGTGCTCTAAATAAAATAGAGAGATTGTGGAACAAGAAATGGATACAAAAGGAGAAGTTGAAGAAGTACTGAAAATAAATACTATGTACAAAATAAAGCTTTGATGAAACTGAAAAAATTATCATCATTCAAAAAACTCAAGCAGAAGAGGCAAAGAGAAGTGAAGAAGTTTTGAGATCTCAACTAAAAGAAAATGAAGATGACTGAAACATTCTATAATCTGAAATAGTTTTTCTAAGAAAGGAGTTGGAAAAATCAAATACCAACATGAAATTTGAAAAGACGACTGCAGCTCTAGATGAACCTCTAAATTTTCAAAGATCACCATTTGACAAAACTGGTCTTGGCTACAGTGAGAAGAAGGAAGCTACTAAATAAGACTCAACCTCATCAAAAGAGTTAAGTGAAGGAAATACCAAGAGTTACAATTATGTGCTCAAAAATCCTATCAAGTTTGAAGATATTAGGAGGGAAGAGAAGGATGTTCCACAAGAGACAAATCTTCCTCACAATGACAAAATCAGGAAGACTTTTCCATCAAGATTGAATCATACAATGAATTATCAAAATTATATTTTTGTCTATTGTTACTCTTGTAATGGTTTTGTTCATAAATCAATAGATTGTAGAATAAATGAAAAAGAAAGTTATATGAGGAACAAAAAAAAATATTCCTATGGACTCTCAAGGAGAAATTACAACTCATTTTCCCCTCTACTAAATTTTAACATTATATGTTATAATTGCAACAATTATGGGCATATAGAAAATTTTTGTAGAATTGATTTCATAAAATATAAGAAAATGGAAACCCCAACAATCATGGAAATAAATCAGGAAAAAAGGGAACAAAATAAAGAAAAATCCTTGATCATACAAGTTGCACTACGTGCACAAAATAATAGGGATGAGTGGTGCATTGGCAGTGGGTGCTCAGGTCACATGACATGATATAAAACAATTTTTATCACCTTGAAGAAGAATGAAGGAAATAAAGAAGAAGAAGAAGAAAATGAAGAAGAGGAAGAGGAAACATAATGACAATATACACAAACCCCATCAAGGTTTGTGTAGAAGAAACATCCAAAAAAAATTAATTCTTCGTGATAAAAATGTTGAAACATAGACCAGGAGAAAATTTGCAAGAACTTTTGAACATGTAAATCTCTCCTTATTGTCCAAAATAGAGTCTGAATGTTTTGGAGGGGCTAGTATTTGTGAACATTGGGTTAATGATATGGAGGAAGAGTTGAACCATATTGATAAAAATAAGACATCAAAACTCATCCCAAGGCCCAAAGACAAAAATGTGATTGGTACAAAATGGGTATTCATAAATAAGTTAAATGGAAACAAGGAAAGACTAGTTTGTAAGAGATACGATCAAGTGGGAGGAATTGAATTTAAAGAAACATTTTCTCTTTTTGAAAGATTAGAATTTTTGGTATTTGCAAGATTCAATAATTTTAAAGTGTATCAGATGGATTTCAAGTCAGCGTTTCTGAATGGAAATATAGAGAAAGAAGTGTACATTGAATATCCAGAAGAATTCTTATTATCAAATAATAAATATTATGTTTACAGGTTGAAGAAATCACTTTATGGATTAAAACACGCTCCTAGAGCATGGTATTGAAGATTGACAAGTACTTAAAACAACAAGGTTTCAAAAGACAAATTCCAGATAGCAATATCTATATTACAAAACAAGGAGAATATCAATCAATGGTTGTATTTTACATGGATGACAAAAAGAGCACCAGTGGTGGAGCATTCTTTCTGGGAAACAACCTACTGTCTTGGTTCAACACGAAGCAATCATCATTTTTTGTATCCACAATAGAAGTAGAACACATTGTTGCAACAACATGTTGTACACAAGTTTTCTAGATGAAACAAACGTTGAAGGAAATTAACGTAGAGTATAATCATCCAATATCAATATTGTGTGATAATGCCATTGCAATAAACATTTTAAAGAATCTTGTTATGCATTCAAAGACAAAGCACACTCCAATCAAATACCATTTCTTAAGAGAGAAAATCATAGAACAAAATGTCAAGATGGAAAATATTGGTACACATGAACAAATTGTCGATATCTTCACAAACCTCTTCCTAGAGAAACATTTGAGTATCTCATATAGAAACTAGGAGTGGTACCTATGCCATCCAACTACTAAAATGATTCAAAATAAGAACAATCCATGGGAGTTGTAGAAAGAGAGAAGGTTGTTGGTTACTGATATGGAGAAGCAAAGAGTAAAGAGTAAAGAGTAAAAAGTAAAGAGTAAGGGGGAGAAAATCCTTTTTCCATTGATGTCAAAGGGGGAGAGTAAAGAGTAAAATGGGAGACTTGCAGAAAGAAATAATCGAATTAGATATGGAAGCAAGAAGTTAAATTAGATGAGATACAAATTGTTAATATAAGTATAATAATTGACTAAGGGTTGCCATCAATGACAAGGGGGGATTGTGTTGGAAATATTTTTTTCACTGATGTCAAAGATAGGGGGAGACTACTAAGGCCAAAGAGAATATCAAGGAAGTTTCCATATTGTGAATCGTACCAAACATAGGAAGTAGAGAAGTAGAGGTTTTCCAAGCTGCAAGAATATTATACATAGATTTTAATAGAACTATTGTAATTATGCATCAGAACAGTGTGTGTAAATATCTTTGAGCGTTGATGAGTTTATGCGAAGGTTCTTTGTGTTTACCCTAAGTCATGAATGAAGGTGAGATGATTGTGTGAATAGCCAAACTAACTAAATTTAGGTTGAACGGGTATGAGGAGGAAGCTCAGGAATGTGTTGAAGGTATGAGTAGAAAAGAGCTTGGTAAGGGAGGTCCTAGTGCCCGATGGCTCGGTTAACTAGATCGAAGTAAATAAGTGATATTTCATTTATCCCACATACAAAGGAAAAATCATTTTCAAAGGATTTATAATGAAAAAGCAACATTACATAGTTTGCATGTGAATGGGCGAGTTATGGAACTCTACGCAAAGGGTTAAATTTTAGTTGTGGGCTAGTTAAATCCTAATCGTTGATCATTAGAGATCATCGAATGATAACGAAGGATAAAAAAATCAAGTATAAATAATATCATATATCTAGCCTCATACATATCTATGCAGTATTGTGCATTGAATCAAGATATCATGATATCCCGATACACGATACTCTAATATCATATATCGGGTATACTGAACCAGAGTGAATGCATGGTGAAATTTTTTCCAGGTGGGTCATTTCCCTAGTGGTGAGGACACAAAGTATAAATGAGAAGTATATATATCCGTTAATCATCGAATATCACTAGCTAAGTGTGAAGTATCAAACATCATCTTATATCGATATATCGGAAATCAGATGTCAGTGTAACAAAAATGAATGTGTGAAAGCTTGATGGACCTATACCATGATGGGATGATACCTCAGTGGGATAGTGGTTGATACCACATCAATTCCATGACAATAACCATGTTGGTTCCATGTCATCTAACACATGTGGAAGGGGTCCACGTGGAAGCCACGTCATCTACTACATTAGTGCCACGTGTAGTGTTTTGGTTAGCCCATGTGTCTTAGATATTCAAAGTTCTAGCTCAGAGTTTTGAATAGGGCCAAAGGATGTGATGAAGTCAATAACCTTGTATAGTTCCATGTGTCATGACATGCCATTGTGCCATGTTAACATGGTGTTCTAGTGAAATAATTGTGAACCCTGTGCATGGTTGAATCCTAACCATCGATCTAAGGGATCAAAATACTAGACCGGAGTGAAGTTTGAAAGAACATGTTAAATCCCCGAGTCCCAATGGATCGGTGACCCAATGAATTGACTTCTCAGTGGCCTGGTATACTAGATCATTATAGAGTTAAATACCTGAGGGGGTGGTGGAATGATGACCTGGTAGTCTCGATGGTCTATATAGTTCATCGCATATCAGTATATTGAATATTAGATCGGTTGAAACATTAAAGGAAAGTGGTGAGTTTGATACCCGATACCCCATTTTCCCATTGCTCTGGTGGTCCCAATATGTGATGAATTAGACGACTCAACCCTGCAGATCGATAGTCAAGATTTAATCTAAGACCCATCCAACAGTTTCTAAAACATTAATATTTATGTTGACTAGTGAACACATCACATGTGAAATTGGAGGAGATTGGGATTGGTTTCAAAGGATTATTTTATAGCCCAATTTAAAGGAGACTCAAAGGATCTGGAGTCGGCTCTATGAGTTCAATTATTGGCATAAAGATAAAATCTTGGGTGTATGGGCTTGGTGTATAAATAATGATTCCCTAATCATTTTGAGCGTGTGGATTTGGAAGTGCGAGTGTGTTGTTGAGGATCTGAGGTTTTTGGGTGCTAGAAAATTAAAGAGAGAAAAATGCAATCGTCTAAGGGCGGTGTTGTAACATAACCCAAATTTTTAATAAAATTTGGAAATAAAATTTAGGTGTTTAGAGTTTATATTTAAAATTCTAGTTCTTTTATACTAGGTAGATAAAGTTATGTTAAAATCCAAAATTCATAGGAATTTTGAATTTTGTAACATTATATAGGTTTATACATTGATTAAATAAATCTAGTTTTAATTTTAAAGTCTCGAATTAGTTTTTAAGGTTTTATTAATAAATATTAATGTTAAATTTTATTATAAACTTTAATCAAAGTTCAATTGTATTTCATTTAACTTTATTATATAGTTTTATAACCACAAATTAATAAAGTGCATGTTTGTTGCAGATCGTGCCTGGCCCTTTGATCTAATGAATCATAATTGATTGTTTCCCCCCCTCCCCCCCACATGATCAATGGATAACACAAGGTTAATTTACTATTGACGTGAAACCCAACCTGAGTTAATTTACTATTGACATGCCATGCATATAAATATTGTGTCCCATGGCCTTGTGGTCAATCTAATTATGCCCACCCACCCATAATTCACAAGGGAGCGACATGTGTCTCCCGTGACAACAAAGAGTGGAAAAAAGTTAATGGTCAAGTTTTAATTCGATTTCAAATGAATTTATTCCCAACAAAAAGCTTCCTTGTATTCCAATGTTATTTTTTAAAAGGGGACAAGGTTAAATTATTGATTTATTGAGATCAAGCGATGGGTAAAGAACTCGAGCACCATCTGTCATTGTCATTCAGTATGAATTTTTTCCCCAAATATATCCATGGGTAATATGATTTCCTTTATGTATTCCTATTTTCATTATTTTAAATGGAGTCTTCTCATCCTGTTAAAACTAAGAAAACTCTAGTTACTGAAGAGGAAGATTTGGTCAATAGGGACAAGGATATTTTTTTATCTTGTCATGTCATTTGATGCTTTAGAGTTACACCAGTAGGCCAACCATGATTTCATGGATTTGGTTGAACATTACCACGTCTGAGAATCCAATTTAGCAAGTTTTTTAGTGCCCCAAGAGCATGATTTTCTCGAATTTTTGGCCTAGTGCACATCGAACTACATTTCTTCCAAAAGAGATATCATTTCAAAGGATGGGTTTGTGTTTATCGAATTAATTCACAAATCCATTGTTGAAATGTTGATGTGACACCCCCAACCACCAACAACCCAGGAAACACCACTTCGTGGACATCTCTCTCTTAGATCTGATACCATTTCGTGACATCCCTAGCCTTAATCAATAGGCCATGCCATGCCACCAAATATCCTTTATGCTCTGATACCATTTTGTAAATTTATATGCATGCATATCTAATGCAAATTAACAGTTACAACATTTTTTTTCATTCCACTTATTCATGTGGAATTAATCATTAAAACATTCTGACACTATATGCATATAGACGACATATTCTAACCATAAACAGATTCATGCAGAAATAATAGTAATCCTACAGATACAACATATATGATATATCTAGGAATTATTCATCAAGTTATAAAAAATGTACAATTACCCAACATACAATCAACAAATATTTGGTACATATCTTTCAATAGATGACCACCAACTGTGTGCAAACCTTCCACGAACATCCCATCCTTATACCACGATGCTCATCATGCTCAGTAGTGGGTCACCCTTGAGATGGGACTAAACTCTATCAGGAAAGGGATTCCTAGGCTTGGAAATGGAAACAGGAAAGTCACATAGGTCAACATGAAGGATTATCTCCCAGGTCCATCTCACACTAAAATCCTACAACCTCTCATTCCCCACATGCCTGTCCCACCCCAGGAAGTGTGCCCCTTCTCTGCTCAACATTCCTTCAGCTTCCCCACTTTCCTTCTAGGGTTTCAGCAATAGGTCGGACAAGAATTCTCCGAGCACTATAGCTGCATTTGGGTTCCCTCTGGGAAATAACTTCTCCAACAACCTCTCTCACCTGGAGATATTTTCTTGTAGGCCTCACAACCTTCTTCTTTAGTCCACGGGCCTGACAACCAACCTCTTCAAACCACAGGCCTAACAACCTTCTTCTTCAAACCAGATTCTAAGTCAGCTCCAGTAAGGTGATGGCAACAAAAAAGATCAGTATAGAATAGATTATGGTAGGAATCCACGCTCAGTCAAGAAATTGTGTGCGCTGTAACAACTAACTGTTAAGGCACTAGAGAACTCAGGCAAGGTACAAGTGTACTATAGTTCACAGGAAATACAAAGGATAACTCAAATATGATTGCAGTTACCCAAGGTGTGTTCTTGTTCAAAGGTCAATGTTGGAGACGATGGCTCAATATGTGAGTCAGTGGGTGAATCGGGTAGGGTGGCAAACTTGTCAGCATTCGAGGGTCACGAGAATGGAGAGGAGGAACCCCCAATGAGTTGGCTTTCCCATCTAGAAATTGCATATGCCCAGGTTGACACATGTCCTCTTGAAGCCGCATGAGTTCCACTTAGCACTCGTTCCATTTCCCAGGAACTTAGGACAACACCTATCATGTCCACCTTAGCCTTTAGGAAATAATAATAAAATATTATTCCCTTAGAGGTAAGCCCTCTAGATTAGGCCTATAAACTTATCCCCCTCCCTTACCCTACCTAGTGGAGGTTAGTCCCCCATAACTCTTTCTTCGTGGTCGGTCTGCACGCAACAATGTAATTTTATTAATGATATGTGTATTTACATATACAAAAATCGGGCTCATGCCCTTAAGCATCTAGGCTCTCCAACCTAATAAACATATAAGTTTTAAGATTATAAACACTTGGCTCACCAGCCTATAAATATAATTACAATTTACCAGGGGCTCAGCCTTAGGGTGTTACAATCCCCTCCCCTTATTTTTTCACTGTCCTCAGTGCAACTTACTTACACAAAAACAACAAGATTTCAAAAATATTCAAAACGATGCAGGTAATTTTCTTGCATAGCATATTCATGTTCCCATGTTGTGTCCTCAGAACCGTACCAGGTCCACTGGACATTTACAATCCCTATGGCTCTATTTTGGAGCTTCTTGATTTTCCAGTCCACTATATGCATCAGATGCACTTGAAAAGCGCTTTCTTTCTCCACCTGAATCACATTCCAATCAATAACATGATTAACATTACGTACATATTTATTAAGTAATGACACATGAAATACATTATGTATAGACATGCATGCATGCAATGCAAGCCTATATGCAATTGTACCAATCCTCTCGAGGATTTCAAATGGCCCACAATATCAAGATGCCAACTTTGAATAATTTCCCAAATTTAGGGAGATTCTATTGGCCTTCACTCTTAGGAATACATGATCCCCTACTTTAAATTCCCTGCGAATTTTGTTCTTATCAGCATAACTTTTCTACGTAATCTTCAACATTTGTTCTTCCATTTCCTTGAGCAAATCTGGCCCAACCACTACCCTATCAGCTAGTTTGTCCCAACTTACTGGGGTGTTTCACTTTCTTCCATAAAGTGATTCAAATGGGCTCATATTCAGTGATGTTTGATACCCATTTTTGTAGGAAAATGATACCAAGTGTAAATAATCCTCCCATTTAAATGGTTTTTCCATCACATACATCCTTAGCATGTCCTCTATCACTTGGTTCACCCTTTCTATTTTCCCGTATGACTCAGGATGATATGCTATGATGAAGGTCATATTTGTTCCAAACCCTTTGAATAACCCCTTCCAAAACTTTGATGTAAACTTTGGGTCTCTGTCAGACATAATTATATTGGGTACGCCATGCAAGAATGCCACATCCTTCATATAAATATCAGCAACATTAGTTGTCTTATGAGTATTATTCATAGGAACGAAATGGGAAGATTTAGTAAGCTTCTCCACCACCACCATGATTGCATCATGCTTCTTGTTCATTATGGGAAAGCCTATGATGAAATCCATTGTTACAACTTCCCATTTCCACTCAGGAACAGGTAATGGATGTTGTAAACCAGCTGGGTGTCTATGCTCAACCTTTACATTTTGACATTCCAAACATTTGACAATAAAATCAACAATCGCCCTCTTCATGCCTGACCAATAATATTGGCTTTTGACTATGAAATTGTTTTCTTGGAAAATATCTTTGCATCCTTCAATTGATCAAAGATATCATCAATCCTTGGCATATGATACTTGTTATTTATAGTTACTTTATTCAACTGTATGAATTCGATGCACAATCTCAATATCCCATCTTTCTTCTTCACGAACAAGACCGGGGCACCCCAAAGTGACACAGTGACACACTTGGGCGTATATACCCCTTCTTCAAAAGTTCTTCAAGATGCATTTGCAACTCCTTCAGTTCTGGTGTACTCATTCTGTAAGGAGTATTTGACACTGGAGATGCTCCAGGCATTAGATTTATAGAAAAATCAATATCTCTCTTTAGGGGTAGTCCGGGTACGTCCTTGAACACATCTTCAAAATCTTCCAGGACTACATGATCCTCCAAATTTGGTACCTTATCCTTAGATGCTTCCTCCATATGGGATGAAAATATTTGACATCCTTTCTTGTATCATTTCTTCAGTTGCATTGCTGAAATTTCTCTGATAGTCACTGCCCTAGGAATTCCTTGGATTGTTCTCTGATTTCCTTCCTCATATAGGAAAGTGAATTCCATGTTAAGACAGTCTACGATGGCATGGTTTTGGTGTAACCAATCCATATCAACTAGGCCATCATAAGAACCTAAAGGAAAGATGTTCAAATCTTCCCTCGTGCTCAGTCCATTCATGTCCATAAGACATGACTTAACCATCTCATTGAATTTTCTTTTGCCTCTAGTATCCAGCTGCACCAACCAAGATTATTCATGCTTGCTTCTTGGAAAATGAAAAATTTCCACCATCTTAGGATCTATATAACTATGACTATCTCTTGAATCAATTAAAATAGTAATGGTTTGGTTGTTGATCATACCTTCCACTTCAATCATATGTGATTGATACTCTTCTTTATTGTTGTCCAAGGATGCATAGATACTTGGTATAGTTCTTCCCATGTCCCCCACTATTTCATCTTGCTAATCATTGTGACCAACTCTCACTTTCTCACTTCTGTAAGGACAATCTCTAAACATATGATCACCTTTACAACCCCAACATTGAATAGGTGGTTTCCTTGGCCTTTGACCACTTGTCTCAATCGTTTTGGGTTCTCTAGAATTTATTTGTCCTTGAGGATTATTTTTGAAGAATTCTGGTGTAATTCCCTTCTTCCTCTGATCCATCTTGAATTTCTTCTTATCTTCCCAAGATTTTTGGAAAGTTGGCCTTGCTTTTTGTTTATCATATAGGCACTTAGCTTAGCTTATAGTCTCCTCCAATGTTTTGGGATCATAATATTGTATTTTTTCACTGATGAATGGTAGCAAACCACTCAAATACCTTTGAATCTTGACTGTCTCATCCTTGATGAAAGAAACATACTTCAACAATTCTAAAAACCTTCTTTCATACTCATCAATGGACATACTTCCTAGCTCGAGTTCAAAAAACTCTTTCATTTTCTTATCATAGTACCTATTAGTCAAGAATTTATTTTCAAAATACTTCTTGAATTCCCTTCAAGTAACATTTTTCTCATTAATGTGATGCACCTTCACAAGATGATCCCACCACATGGATGCCTTACCTTTGAGTTGATAGATGGAAATTATTCCCTCTACGCGAGAAGAATAATTATGCAATTGAAAATACTTTCTCATGCCCAGCAACCATGTCTATGCATCCTCATCTTTCTTGTTCTCCCCATCAAACTTAGGAGGTTTTATTTTTTTCATTTTCCCTCATAACTCATCCACCCCAGACCTCTTATGATTCCTAACATGGGATGGACTTGAGTTGTTGTGTGCTCTCTTATTGGAATTCCTCGGGGAGTGTTGGTGATGTATGCTATCACTTTTTGTTCTTCTGTGATTTCCTGATTTGCTTGAGCCACTCTCCTTATCTAATTTATTGTCTATTCTTTCCAGGCTCTGCATCAACTTCACGTTGAATTCTCCCTATTTCTCTCTAGCTTTCATGAGATTTTTTTTATCTTCTCGGTGAGTTTGGACATCTTTCTACAACTTTTTAATGATTTTCATCATGTTCCCTTCTTTATATATCTCTTCTCCATGCCCATTGGATTTTGATCCTTCAACTCCCAAATGGACATCCATTCCTCTAACTTCATTTTCCAAACTGTAAGCATCCTGTGCCTCCCCCATTTATCTTCACTATGCAACAATTCAGTTTGGTTTCGACAATTGTTAATTTTACAAAATGTGTAGTCAACCAAAATTTTGTCAGGATATTAGACTTTTAAAATTTTTCCAGAATAAAACAATATAATTCAATAAAAAAAATAATAGATTCTATTTTCAATGAGTCTTGGTCGATCAAGAACCCCTCGGGCTTCTATCTCTAAGCCTCACTCTGTTCTACAACAGATATTCGGGTGTTAGCCCCTTTTATTCTTCCATTGGTTCGCATGGGACCATGGCTATGACCCAGCGCTTATGATTTGGGTGCTTATCTGGAGCCTTTAAAATTTAGGCTCTGGGCTTCAGAGGTTTCCCTTTTTCCATGCATCCCAGCATCACATAACAAAAAACTATAGAACACATGAAGAACAGTGGATCTTCGGTCCATATTCCTTGATCTGATCTACGGTGGATAGGAGATTCATAAATTTCTTCCTTCTATTCCTTCATGCACAATTTATTCTGGAGTCTCAAGTCTCCTGACTTCACGATATGGTGCCACGCGTCCACTGGGGCCCATAGTTTCCATCCTTGAACTAATAAATACTTCAATGTCACATCAAACTTAATACTTTTTCAAATTGCCCAGACATGGGTTGGCGTTTTTGGAGTAACCCGCCGAACGTTCTGCAATTGTCCCCATGCAAACACGTACCCCTTCTGGGAAACCATGGTTTGGATTGCAATACCTCCCTGTAGAATTATCTGTCATGCAACTTTGATATCTGTAATGTCTCCCGACCATAGATATTGATAGATCGTGATCAAAGTTATGTAGGCCCGATTCGGATAACTTCTTCGCCAATATTAACTACCTTGTGCCACCAGCAGGAGTGCCACATGGTAGGACACACGAAGCTGACACATGGCCCAATCAAGTGGGTGACATATGTCACATTCTAACTGCATTTGTATCTTACAAATGTTCTTAACTCAGTGACACATGGCACACATCCCATGTGTCCATGTCATCCCTAGTGATGTCAGTAGGCCACATCACTTCAGGACTTCGAGCTTCATGATATTTCACATTAGCATACCCTATTTCTCCCAAATGTAGAATTCCCAAACAAGCCGATATTCTGACACGTGTCTCCTTTGATGAACGGTCTATATTGTCTCTGGAATTCAGGACTTCAAGAGTTTCCACTCTATTCACACCTTGTTTCTCTCGAATCTCGTATTCCCAAACAGGCCGATCTATCGACACATGTCCCTTTTGATGAATGATCCAGATGAACTCTAGAATTCAAGACTTCGGGAGTTTTCACATCAACACACTCCATTTCTCCCGAACGCTGGATTCATGAACAAGATAACTTGCCTGAACGTGTTCGTTTCTTGGATCAACGGACAAGAAATGCACAAAGTTCACTATGTCTTCTCTACACGTGATCGAGAGTTGTGACCTCAAATTAACCTTTGGGCACTTATCTCACTTTGCAAGATCAACAGTCATGTTTTAATGGACCGTGAATATCAAGGACCATGAGTGATTGCGGAAAGTCAACTTATTCATGCTTTAATTTCCTTCCCGATCTATGCAATACGAATATGCTCGTCCATAGTGGGATCGATATCCACTGTTAATCTGTTGATCGTGCAAGATCAACGATCCTGGGGGATTGCGAAGTATCAACTTGCTCTCACTTTAATTTCCTTCCTGATCTCCACAATGGCTCCCCACCGTCGATCTTTCTTCAATGAGATCTGATGGTCGTGACTTAATATTTACTTGATTTGATGGCTTATCTTGCTCTCACCCAGATCTAATGGCCCTTGTTACGAGGAAAATCTCTCTATGGCTAGGGAAAACTGCAACAGACGAAAATGAATGCAAAAATCAACTATATTATCAAGTATGTTATATAAACAAATATTCTAGCAAGACAAGATAAAAGGTCTACTTCGTCCAAACATTTGATGAAGTCTGTTATTGGATAAATCCATAAGTGCGAACACAAACCGATCTCCCTAGATCCACCTGGATCTAGAACAAAAAAGGACATAATATATCACTTTCCCTAGATCTAACTATTGAATTAAATTGGAAGTGAGAATAAGAGACATACCTCGTAATCGCTTCCTTAATCTTTGTTGCTCCTGCTTCGCTCCAGCGCTCTCGTGTAGTCAAGATCAAAACAACACAAACCAACCAAAGTGAAAGCAAATAATATATTCAATAGCTAATCTATACATATGATGAAGGAGTTATGTAATAAAGTAAATCTAACTTTATGGGAAA
>JZKD02S1345907.1:578746-599924 GCA_000966675.3 Picea glauca | reverse complement strand
TCCCACTAAATCATGAAAGCGAGTAAGATCCAAACCATTCGGATGCCACCTCACCATAGAAGCTTCTCCTTCTAGAAGATTCGCAAAAACGCTCATTTTTCCCACATGCTGGAATGTTCGCACCCTAGCTATAGAGAAACCTGCGAAATGTTCACACCCTGGCTATAGTGCAACCTACGAGAATTGGTCATTCTCGCACCCTGTCTATATAGAAACCTACGAACATCCCTTTTTATAAGGTTTTTTACATAGGAAAATGCAACTTCTTTTCTCTGGAGAAGTTCTTCTCCCTTCTCTCTTTAGGAACTCAGGCCACTGACCCCTCTGAAGGAAACAAATAGGTTTACATCATTAATGATCATAGGGATGACGAAAATAATGTGTAACAAAGTCCACTGTTGAGCACTTGACCCAAAGCAATATACCTGCAACTAGTCCTCAACAACCAAGAAAAGCAAGCATATGGTGATAATATATGATGTTATCACATTCAATAGCATAATCCATTAACATTCATAACAAATATGCCCATGGAATAGTAATTCAAATATTTGCAAGATATCAATTGGACGATAAAAGAGTATTTTTGTTAAGATATAATCAACAAAAGTGAATAAGTTACATACTTCTGTGTCGGCACGGTTCAGAACCAAGAAACTAAGTTCCTTCTAGCTGGGCCTCCACCACTTCAATCCTGCACCAAATGCAAGCTCATGTAAGAGAGACAATGGAGTTCCCACTCAATAAGGGAATATCTTGGGGGCTGAACACTGTGCTCAGAATTAAAGGATAAAGGGATGCAGACTCAATGTGAAGTGAATAATTCCTCCAGAGTAACTTTTCTCTCAAAGTTGAACTATTTCTCCTCTTTTCCATAGCTCGAAATTGGTCCATTTATAGCCTTCAAGTGGAAATAAAGGGCCGAGTCGAAACGTTTTTGGTACATGGAAGGCCAAGGATCATTGATCTCCTGTCGTGACATGGAGACCCAACACCATTTTTCAATTTTGGGCACATTTCCCGATGTACGTGGGTTATAGTGGTGCAACCTATGTATATGCATGTTGTATAGTAGGAAATGTGTGTATATGTGGAAAAATGTATTTTTATCACTGGGTTTGAAAAAAAGGATGACAAGTCTACATAGGGAAATGGAAAAATTCCTTATGTGCAAGATTTCATAGGGTGAGGCAAATATTTCTATAATAGATTCCCCCTAATGTGTGAGGTCACAGGAGTATCTGCGATGGGCGAAATACATTATAAAAACCCAGAAGTGGAGTGATGGGGAACCAACTAGAAGAACTAGTTGCTCATTATAATCTGTATTGACTTTGCATACATGACTGCCAATTTGAATTACACTGTAGATCCATGTGAAAATATACCAAACAACTATCCATGGCCATGAATAGGAAAATACAAGTGTGGTTACATGCCAAAGGTTGTCATAGTCACAAACAAGGCTTAGTAGAACCAGTCTCAGAATCAATCTGAATATATTTGTATACAATGGAGTACAATTTGATCTCCCGTGATCACTAAAGTCACATAGGTACTGTTCCAATGAAAAGGAAGCAACAACTCAGGAAATTTACGACCACATACTGATGTCTTCAAGTCTTCTACACAATCCTCCAAAGGTACAAGTTTTCATCATGTGAATAAAGGAGTTGAGGTCGAACACAATGAGACTTTGTTTGATTACCGGTCATTGAGGTATACCGTTAACAAATGTGAAACAATCGACTGATGATGAAAGTAGGTATCAAGGCACCGAGTACATTCTTACAAGTGTGAATAAAGGAGTCAAGGTCGAACAATTGAAGACTCCATTGATCAGGAGACATTGATGTATTCCCAACTGTCGATGGCGAGAGAACATGCCACTAATGACTTCAATCCTCAAGGTACTCATAGGACTCTAGGTCTCGTTTCCATACTAGATGAGCTAAAGTTGATGGAAGGAGACTCACTAAAGTAGGAGGTATAAAGTAGGAGCTTCATGATTTGGAGGAAATGAGATTAAGAACATGTTCATGAACCAACAACCCTTTGCATCTTTTTTGTGTGCCAAGTTCAAGAAGTACACAAAAAATACCCTATGAATAGCAACCAATGAGGAAAATTGTTGACAAAGGTGAGGAAAACACCAATAAGGATAATGGAATCCAAGACACTGCATGAATCCCAATGTGTGAATAGATGTCTTGTTGTTGAAAACAAGTGAAACCACCTAGTCAAAGACCAATGATGAAATGTTGATTATTGTGTTCAAGGTTACCTACCAATGAGGAAAGTAGGACCAGGGTGCATAATAGGACTACAACATCATGTGATTCTCAGACAAACTGAGGGTATGGATGACATGCAAAGTCAAGAGTTATGAGGAGTAGACGACACATGTTGATAGACATCCTTTGAAAAAGAGCATGAGACATATGCAATAATCTAGCAGCATAGAATTAATCATAAAACCATGAGATGCAAGAGGCATCAATTAAATTCTCCATATGGACTGGAAGAGTAACTAGTTGGTAGAGAAAACTCTTTATAATGAGCTCAACTTCCTAAGGCCATGTTAAACCCAAAATTATGATCAAAGTGGACTCAATAGCTTCATGCTTTGTTCAAAGGTGACAGGACTGCTACCAATATAAGATAATTCTCCCTTCCCGCCCGTCTTTTTTGTTTTTGTTTTTTCATAGTCAAATGAATGCTATGATACAGAGGAGGAAATAAGTGTCGCAAGTAAGCAAAAATAGTTCTAGCAATGGAACATACCTATGCTCAATGAAAGGAGGTGCATGCGGGAGATGGACACTCGGGGGAATGTTCCCTCCTGGGTATAGGATTTCAAGTTGCAAAGGATATAAACGAGGCTTTGCTTGGTTGAGGATGCAAAACTATTGAGGAAAACGGTTTATAACGCAAAGTGAGAACTGACTATAGGCTCAATATTGCAAGCAAGGGCATGAGATTTTATCACAAATTGACGCCAAAAAATGTCTTTTTTCATAATCTTAGTCTACTTGGTGTGAAAAAGGGATAAATTTGTACCAAACAAACGTCCTTTCAAATCCAATTTATGAGTGTGAAAAAGACATGCTTACTTGACAATCTTTTCACTTTTTGAAAACGAGTCGTAAAAGAGATTAAATAAAACTCGCTTGGGAGTCCTCTAGGTATAGGTCAGCATGTTTATAAGTGAGAAATGAGGCCCAACATAAATTCATGTATTAGCTATAAGGGAATCTCAGTTCTATGAAAAAAATCTCTTCATGGGCACCAAATGTAGCAGAGGATCTAACTAGGGTACCCATGTTTGGTAAGTCTCTACCATTTGATAACAACATGTATTTTAGAAGATGGAGGGTTCAGTGTCGCAAAAAATGGGTCATATCTAAGGCATATGAGTGATAGTTATAGGACAATGCAAGTGTGCATGATGGAATGGATACCTATCCTATATGCTAGGTAGCTAAAATACCTGTCAGTAGTTATGAACGGTCAACATACACTAAAAACCACAAGAATCCCTGGAGAAAACTACAAAAACCAACTCAATTCATTGTTGTATTAGTCCATTAGGAGAAAATATGATCCGGAACTATAGAAAGTGGGTAAAAACTGCTATAAATAGTAACAAAAACCAAATTTTACTATGTCATTTGACTTTTTTACCCAGATAGTGAAAATTGGACCAAATTACCTTTGATCTTCAACTGGTGATTGTGGGAGCATCAAGTGATGGAATTAGAGATCGTCTGGACCAGGTAATTTCTCTTCCCCTCCTCTTCCTTTCTAGTGGATTACATTTTTATTTAGGTTTCAAATTTTGAGTTAATTAAGGTGCAAATTAGGTATTTCTGTGTACGCGAGCTACCACTCATCGAGTCGTGTATATGCGAGGTTATACAGGACTGTGTAAAATAAATATTGTATGTACTCAACCCTATACATGACTGTGAATGTTGCAACCCGCATACAAGTCCATAAACAAGGTTTTTGATGGTTGCTAACTCAAAAATTGATGTTTCTCTGGCAGGATGGTGCTAGAATGGAGGGAAAGGGAACATGAGGAGGTAGATGTTGTTGTGGAAAGAGATCTCGGGGCCCAAGTGGAATTGAAAAGATGCGCATTGTACAAATTTTGGGAACTCAAAGGGATGAGGTCCCAAGTGAGGTTGCTTTAGTTTCTCGTGGATTAATGGGATCCAAACAGTGAAAGATTCAACCACAATGGGAAACCATTGAGGATTGAAGTTGAGGATATATATTTATTGAATGGGTTGTCACGTTAGGGTGAGGTGGTGAACCTTAAAGCCTAGGGAACTGGGAGCAGTATGAATATAGAAGAGTACATATATGCTCACTGTATAGCAGGAACTTATAAGGTCGAGAGTCAACTCTCGATCCGAGCGATAAAAAATCTTAGCCTCAAGATTGTTGTCCTCGTTTTGACTAGGATCATAGGATTAGATTCGTTGCACTAGGAATCAAGGCCAATCATGTTCTATTTTGTAGAGTGTTTGAGAACCATGATGTACGATTGGTGCACCTCACTACTGGATAATATGAAGATCCAACTGACATAATGAAAACAGGGTGACAAGAGGAACTTCGAGTTTGCATCTATCTTGTGTAGCTTTTTCTTCGAGCGGGTTCTAGGTTTGGGACATAGAGTCGAGATCATTCCTTGAGGACCTCACGATATAGAAGGGGGGAGGTAGGGTGCCCACACCCTACAACAAGGATTTATTTTACTGGTGGAGGTGACATGTCATTTCTCTAGATGACTACCCCTATGCAGGGATCGACTTCAGAGGGGACCCTGACATGACACTTCCACCAGGGACCGCCTACGGGGACACAAGTTTGTCAAAGTTTTTAAATATTTCATTTTTTTGTATTTTTGTATAGTAAAATAAAAAAAAATGGATGATGCTTAAGTACTAACTAGCCACTTGTGTGACGTAGACGTAGGTCTGCGACGACCAGACGGGTTTCCACAACATCATCGGAGGCACCAGGGAGATGAGGCAGTGGGAGGAGAAGCAAAGAAAATCCTAAAAAATGTGCAGGGAAACTTGTCTCATTTGACACATAGGATTCCAATGGTTCAACTAGAGGATATGCTAGAGGCTATGCAATGACAAGTAGTTGGTGTGCCCAGAGCTTAGGTGTGACTCTTTCGGCATCTCACAAATGTGATAGTTTATTATCATGACACACATATGGCACCATAGGCGTAGATGTCATGGATTTTGTATTATTGGATGTATATGTGTATTGAGGGTATTGGCCCCAATTTTGTACTATAAACACCATATTTTTTTAAAATATATATAAAACAAGGTTCTTCAACTTTACTTATATTACAATGTGTACATTGATGAGATTGTTTTCCTTGCTTTAGTTGTGTGAAAAATTCCAATCTGAAATGAAATTACCATAAACATAAGATACATAATAATAACTCCTAGATATGTGATGATAAGTAATAAAAACAATCTGTCGTTCTAAAAGACGTACCCATAGGAATCGTCGGAGTAAAGTAGGATCGTGCATGCAGCAACTATCGTTTAACTGACATACTACTAACTGGGAATCTGGGCAAACCTCTAAAGAGAGAATACCATGTGGAATAACATCACACAAAAGTTCTATAACGATGCTATATTCAGCCACATTATTTTTGGATGGCCCTAGGAATACACCACCTGAAGACACCAGTAGACCCTCGGGTGAGTAAACCACTCAAGCGGCGGAAGCCAAGTTCCGTGTATGATGACTAGCTCTATCTGCGAATCCTAGGTAGAATGAAGACTTCATTGACATATTCCAACCAAGGGAAAACTCGATAGGCAAGTTGAAGATGAAAAATAAAGGGAAAAGATATATACACTAAATTACATTAGTATACAAAGAGTTACGCCCAAGCTTTGGGCTCAAGTGTAATATCTTTTCAGCTAGAGCCCATTCTTGGGCTCGACCAAAATTTTCCCTTCATAATATTCTAACTCATAGGCTCCTTTTTCTAAGACATGTCGCATGATATAGGGATCGTGCCACATGGGTTTGAACTTGCCTGTCCCCAATGGTTCTTTGGATTGATCATATAAAAGGACCAATTCACCCTCAGCATATAGCAGAGGATAGATAGACTTATCGTACTGGACCTTGCCACATCTTTTATTCGCCTTTATATTCGTAGAGGCGTCTCGACGCTACTCGTCAAGACTCTCTATGTGTACGAGGCGTCGCTCGATATCGAAAGTGTCAGGGATGAGCATGACTACCAATTTAAGAGAAGCGATTTTGCATTCAATAGGTAATATCGACTCCACACCATGTACTAACTGGAAAGGAGAAAATTTGGTGGCAGTATTGATCGAGGTTTGGTATGCCCAGAGTGCAGGATATACCATAATATGCCAGTTAGATTTACTCTGGCTGACAATTTTTTGCAAAATGGTCTTGAGAGACTTGTTGATGACCTCTGAACCTGGGACGAGAGAGAAAATAGGACCCGAAGGCATTTGAGAGGGATAAATGCACTTTTTGAACCTAGCAGGGGTGACACTTCTTAATCGCTTCAATGCAATCTTTAAAGATATATGGCCAAAAATAATCGACTCAAAACATTTTCTAGGTTGTCGCAAGCTCGGAAAGATGACCACCACAAGCCCCACTATGGCAATCGTTTAGAACTGAATCAACTTCTTCATGATTTAAACAATGACATAGGATATTGTCTATTCCTCTATGATACAAAGTGTCATCGACGATAATGTAATTCTTGGCTTGGTATCGTACACGTCGCCGGTCATCTTGTGAGAGATGTTGAGGAAAATTCAAATTTTGAAGATAGAGAACAATGTCTCCATACCTGGGGTCGAACGACGAGACAGGAAAATGTGTTCATCCACAAACGAATTGACATGGATAATATCCTCATCCAATTGTGGTAAGTCAAATATTTACTCCACAAACACTAGTGATTTCTTGGATTTCACAGAAGCGAAATCAAGATCAAATTCTTGTAAAATGATAATCCATTTATTATATTTCCCCCCTATGATATGCCTAGTAAGGACGTATTGAAATGGATTGAGATTAGAAACCACAATAGTATTTGAAAATAAATATATAATGGCATAATCGTTGGACTGTGTGAACAACAGCCAAAGCTATCTTTTTGACGTGAGAATAATGGAGCTCAAGACCAACTAAGTTTCAACTGAGATAGTAGATGATGTGCTCGTGTAGCTCATCATCCTTCTCAACCAAAACCATACCAATCATCTCTTCGGACGCGGTGACATAAAGCAAGTAATCCCTACTATAGTCATGAGACTTCAACAAAGGCGTCGATACCAAGGATTTCTTCAAAGCATCGAAGGATTCCTAGGCTTACTCATCCCAGATGAAAGGGGTGTCCTTCTTCAAAAGACGCATGAAACCTTTAGTAATATTGGCATAGTTTACTATAAACCAACGTAAAAAGTTAGATTTCCCCTATAAACCTTGAAGTTGTCGAAAAGTGTGCAAGGGAGGCAATCTAAGTATTTCCTCAACCTTTAACGGATCTACCATGATCCCAGCCTCAGAGACTAAAAATCCCAAAAGACGTCCAGAACTAACCCAAAAGATGCATTTATGAGGGTTTAACCGGATTCTATAATGACGACATCTTTCAGAAACTAGCCAAAGGTTCTTAGAGTGATCCACTCTCTTATGAGAGTGAGCAACAAGATCGTCAAGATAAGCTTCGACTATATGCTTAAGATCGTGAAATGCAAAGGGCATATCACATTGGAAGGTTGCTCCAACATTTTTAAGGTTGAAAGGCATATTCCAGCATGCGAAAGTACCCCAAGGACAAATAAATGTTGTCTTGTGTTGATCATGGGGTTTAATTTGAATTTGGTTATACCCTAAAAATCCATCCATGAAAGAAAACACTTTTCTACCTGCACACTCGTCGAGAATATGATCGATGAAAGGTGTCAAGAAGTTGTCTTTAGGACATTATTTGTTCAGGTCATGAAATTCCATGCATACACCAATGGTTCATTTCTTCTTACTCATAGGAACAAGATTGAATACCCATTCAGACAAGGGAACCAGGTAGATAAAGTCAACATTAAGTAGTTTCTCTACCTTTGCCTTAATAGCAGGGGCCTTCCTGGGATTGACATCTCTAATATGTTGTTGAACATGCTTAACATCCGAATAATTTATAATATCATGCTCAAAAATTAAAGGGTCGATTATTGGCATCTCTTCATATGACCAAGAAAATACATCTTAGAATTCCTTGAAGAGCTTGGTGTAGATCAGGATTTCTTCTCGCGAACAATCTGCACCGATATGTACATTTTCAATATTTCCAGGTGTACGAGAGATATCGATCGTGATGGTAGGAGAGATACTCACAATATTTTAGTCGTCATAAATGTCATGCGTATTAGGTGGAACTACGGTATGACCGACTATCTCGCTCAAAGTAGATTGGAAGTTATCTAGTTCGATTCTAGCAAGCTCTAGGAGAAAATAAGAGTGAGGATGCATATCATCCCAAGTTTTGTTAGAACCATTCATGGCTTCAATGATGGCTTCTTCTGAGGGAAAAGTCTCATTGATGCAATCATGTGAGAAAGAAAATGAAGTGGCCCACACAGGCTTAAGAACAAGATCCTCCTCGTTCGTCGGTGAGGTAATAGGATCGATATCAGCGGAAGAGTCAAGACCAACTTGATACACTATCTCTGCTATCAATAGTAGCATGGAAATTCCATCATGCAACTCACCTTCACAATACGTATTCGAGGAAGGTAGGGTCCAAGGATTGTTAAAATAGGAAGTGTGGAAAGGAACAAACCTCTCTGATGAAACAGACCTACAGGACATGGCATAAACATGGTGAATCAGTGCCATGAAGTTGAAGGTACCCATAAGGGATGAATACATTCCAACACTGATATTCTCAGTTGTTGGCTGAGAATTGTCGACCATGGGGATCGACGGTCCAACATATGCATTGGGGTTAGCATACACAAAGGATAAATGGTCGACCATCGTGATATTCCCATCATGAGGAAAAAAAAGAGTGCGGAAGATAGTCGATACAAAGATAGTCATAGCATAATTCCAATTTCATCCTAGTAACAAGTTATAATCGAGGGGCACATCAACCACATCAACATCCACCTATACCATATTTTCACCTAAATGGACCGGAAATTTAGGAATAATAACATGAGGGAAGAAGGAACAACCGCCAAAAGCAGTCAACATGGTCAAAGATTGAGAAAGAGTCGGAGAGCCAAGAGCTTTCCAACAGATCAGGGACATCACACATGTAGCAGTGCCTTCATCAACAACCACATGTTTGATGGTATACTTTGAGCAACCCACATGGATTTGGAATGCCACATATGTGATGTCAAACTTTATAAATTTCGAGCCACTGGGATCTAGAGCTCCTAAGGCAGATAGCAAGGCATTCCACTGTGAAGGAAACATATGGAGTACCTCCAGAGTCGACATCGCACAAGGGGTTTGACCCAGGTCCTAAAAAATAGAGGAATTATGTGTGGCTCTAGCATTTGGATTGTGGGTAGAGCGCTTTATTACTCCTTTCAAAATACGAGGCAATGTCTTTGGTTTTTCAATCTACAAAGGCATCTCTAGAGGAGGAGAAGGAGATTCTAGACCAGGTACAGTCTTTGAAGAACTGTAATTGCTACATTAACTTGAGAATTGACCATATTTATGTACAAACAATCACCATCTTGTGTTGGTGGGTTTTGAATTCCACCATACACATTTCTAGAATTTGAGGAGCTCGAGGCCATGTGTTGGTTATGTGAGAAAGGATTCGTCAGCACAGCGGGCGACAGAGATAAGAGTCTCGCAACTTCCATAAGTTTGGGGCATAAATGAGTAATATGATCATTTGTACAAAGCTTATAGGGAAATTTCACCTTACACCTTTATTTCTTTCCCTCACTGGCATTATTATTCATCTTCTCATTATTACCATTATTCTTGGGTTTATTATTATTCTTCCCACCCTTATGATTATTATTACGTCCTTTCTTCTTATTCCCTCCTGGTTGTTGGTTACCATTTGGACCGGTCGGCGATTGCATGGAATGTACATCCACCAACTGAGTGGGATTGGAAGACATAGACAAAGTTGGCCCTCCTGCAGACTAGTTTAGAGACAACTCTTTCAAAAGCGTTGTCACTGAGTCTGTGGATTTCACATTGGTGGAGCCTACAATGCCATCAGTATGAGGTCCAGGATTTTTTCTAGGGTCATAGTTTGACCTCGGTGCATCTGAAAGAATCTGGTATAACATCCTAGACTAAGCGTATATAATATCTAACTGTTGGGATTTAAAGATTACTTCTTCCTCGGATGTAGAAAAATCCTTCGAGATAGGAGGATGTAAGGATTTAAGGAACCATTCTAACAGGAAATCTGGGGGGATGCAGGTCTTGATCAACCTCTTCCATCTATGCCACTCCTGGATGTGATCCAAGATATGAGTGGTCGTGTTCTAGCGTAAGGTTGACATAAGTTCTAGGTCAACATCATAATGAACCAACAATTGGAAGTGGTTAAGGAATACTAGAACCATATGACTAAAGGTCCCATATGCCTCCCTAGGTAGATTGATATACCATTTCATGACAACCCCAATGAGGGTGCATTGAAATAATCTTAAACGAATGGAATCGTCATTAAGAGAATTCAAAGAGCACCATAGGTGAAAGGTGGTGACGTGATCACCGGGATCCTCGCCATTCTTACCTTCGAATTTCAAAATATCCGAAGGAATCTTGGTGGGAATGGGGGGCCATGTAGGATCATGACACATAGGGTCATTCATCAACTTACACAAGTCTGGCAGATTAAGCATGGCCAAAAAAGGGAGATGAGGTTGTGACATCTGGCCCCAAGCTCCCTGGAAAGATTTCCTTTGGGGAACTGCAGCCCATCCAGAGTTCTGGTAAGCACCATGGCTCTATATGATATTGTAAGACCCTCCTCCAGGATGATTCATAAGGGATTTGTTGGGCATCATTCCAGCAGGAATGTTATGATGGGGATTATAAAAATTTCCCCCAACTGTAGTGGATCCATGTTGGGTGTTTCCCAATATGTGAAACTAAACTCCTCCAAGGGTGAATCCAGAGGATAAAGGTGTATTTGTCATGCCAAATGTGTTGGTTAGAATCGACACCGAGGAGGTGAGGGTATAGGAAAAAACTTGAGTAGAAGCTTGTCTGCCAGTTTGGTTACTCCACACAGAAGCAAGGACGTTAGACCCGGGGTTAAAAGAAGGAATGCCTCTCATAGTAAGAGTCATTTGAGGGATATGAGAGCCACCAAATGAGAATGGAGTATAGGAGTTGTGCCCCCAAGTCCAATGCTAGGATTAGGGCCAACAATTGGGATGGAGTTCGAAAACTATGAGGTAAAATTCGACATACCATAGGAAAAAGGACTAGAGGCCATAGGGATTGAGTAAACGTTATAGCCTAGTGAGTGACCAAGAGACCCAAATGGGTTCTTGGCAATAGGTTGAGAATTCACTATAGGACGAGTGACAGTGATGATAGGTTCCTCTGGCACTACAACCATTGTGGTTGCAGAAGTCGAAGGGGTACCATTAACTATAGTAGAAGTGGGAGTCGAGGGGCTCCCATTATTTTGATGACTCAGTTCAGTACTCATCCTTGTAGAATCACAAGTTTGAAAAGTGGAGGTGTGTGTACCATGTCTAATAAATATACGCCTTTTAGAAGGCAAAGACTCGAAATCCGGTGGTAACTGTAACAAGTGGACAGATCGGCAGGGAAGCTGGTCCAACTCCACGATGACTTAAGACTCAAGATATAAAAACAAATCCTAAGGCCAACTATTAATCAAAGAACACACCAAAAATAATCAAACGACCAATATGCACACAAACAAGATAAAGTGGATGAAAGGGGCCTCCCTCCCTAAAGTAGGTATGCCTTGCCCAAGAGGGGCCTGAGACTCCCTGCTAAAGATCAGAGGTAACATAATTAGTTATAAGGGCCCTCGTAGGCTTAACAACCAGTCGGTCAGATCCCCTAGAGAGGTAATCCTCCATAAAGGTTATGTGTTGTCCGACCCTTATCTGAACCAGGGTACCTGTAGAATAACCCCTGCAAGTAACCTATGTGGAACCTAAGTCAAGCAACTAAGAAACCACTGTACAATCGATGCATAGGCGAGTAGTCATAAGTCAGGTCCATCATATGGGAAGGGTAGAAAAGACCAAAACCTTGAAAGCACCACCTATTACGAAGGTAAGGGAACTAGCAACATCCCCAAATACGAATAGATCCCCAGAAATATCTCTGACTCTAAGAAGGTATCGGGGGGATATCCCTTCAACCGACCTTGTGCAACCTCATTATTAACTCTGGTGTAAGCGTAGCCTCCTGATATTACTAATTATACAATGTATTTCTCCACTCCCTTAGTCAGAAACATATGTTGATTTAATAGCCTTGGAGAAGTTTAGTCACAAAATCCTATTCCAAGGCACTAAATCCTAAGCTAGTTTGTGCACCCTAGAAAATAAAATCGTTGCTAATCAATTTTAAATTATAGCGTTAACTTTAATGGCCATGCTTACTCAAAAGGTGCATTTGTGAAACTAGTGATGTTATGACTCAGCAAGTAAAGTAAATATGAATACAATGCAAAGTCCTAACTTCAATTTCCAATGAATGATACGCTTCCTAAATATGCAACTTTCAATTCAATTCTGCAATTCTGAATAAAAATGCAATCTTTCTTTACATGCACTAAGCTAAATGACAAAGACTCAAAAGATCAAAATGCCAATCAATGTAAAATGCCTAAATTTTTTGTATTTTCAATATAAGAAAAATGAAAATGCATGGAATGTACTATGTATAGAAAGAGACAACTCAAGTAGGATACCAAGGAGAAAAATACCTAGCCCAATGTACAAGGAAAATCAAAATGAAAATATGTTGAGAAAGTCATTGCCCAAAAATTCAACCAAAGACAAGTTTCTTGTCATCCCACAGACATTTAAAAGTCACTACAGATACCCAAGAAGACTCAGCAATCATCAAAACCTACCCAAAAACCACCAAACCCAGCAAACAAGCAAAATAGGTTGATGTACGTGATTGTTCAAGGGAAAAGCACATATGTACGCAACTTGCAGAAGGAAAACCCTCGTATATATGTGACTGTCAAGCAAAAACCCGTGTATATGTGTCAAAAATGCAGCTAGGCTAAGGAGAAGGCTGAAAGACTCAGAACCAAAGTGAACAGAGGATGTCAAGAAATGATACAACAAAAAATGCAATATGAACAAGAGAAACCTAGGGAGAAAAACACTCCAAACCCCGAAAAAGAAGATTCAATCCCCAGTATGGTCGCCAATTCTGTTATGAGGAAAATCTCTCTATGGCTAGGGGAAAACCATAACAGACAAAAATGATTGCAGAAATCAACTCTATTCTCAAGTATGCTATATAAACAAATATGATAGAAATACAATATTAAATGCCTACCTTTTCCAGACATTTGATGAATTCCACCATTGAGCACTTGACCCAAATCAATATACCTGCAACTAGTCCTCAACAACCAAACAAAGCAAGCATATGGTGATAATATATGATGTTATCACATTCAATAGCATAATCCATTAACATTCATAACAAATACTCCCATGGAATAATAATTCAAATATTTGCAAGATATCAATTGGATGAGAAAAGAGTATTTATATTAAGATATAATCAACATAAGTGAATAAGTTACAAACTTCTATGTTGGCACTGTTCGGAACTGAGAAACTAATTTCCTTCCAGTTGGGACTCCACCACTTCAATCCTCCACCAAAGGAAATATCATGTAAGAGAGACAATGGATTTCTCATTCAATAAGGGAATATCTTGGGGGTTGAACATTGTGTTCAGACTTAAAGGATAAAAGGATGCAGACTTAATGTGAAGTGAATAATTCCTCCTGATCAAAATCTGGACCAGGGGTCAAAATTTAGCTCAAAAATCGACATTCTCGGAATTGCCTCAAAATGAATAGGTGCATAGCCCTCATCATCATGAACCCAACGCAACTCGTTTGGGTTCAAACGGACGTCGGATGAGAAATATATTGCGATCTGTTCGAATCGCCAAACAGGTGAAAAAATTGTGCTGACTGTATAGTGCATACAGTGCATACATGTTGACGTGGCAGAGACCGTACATGCTAATGAGGTAGAGTTCATATGATGACATGGAATTTGGTGATGTGAAATTCAATTATTGGTAGATTTGGGTGAATCACGATGTGACACATGGCATCATTTTGATAAATGGTGTGGTGCCACGTGGCCCAGTCATGGGCTGCCACATGGCACTATTGTATTGGTTGTTTGTTCAAAATATTATGGACTCCGTGGGGTTTGAATAATGGACCTCCCCCATAGTCCAAAGTCTTGGCAAGATCCACCCTGCCAATGCGCCCACACATTGTTACTTACCATATAACAAATCACATTTAATTTAAGTTTAAACTATGGTGAGTTTTGGCGGGTTCGGGGATGGGGTTTAGCCCCAGCCCCTGTTTACATGAGAACCTCCCTTGTGACCACCCAATGGATTGCACGGTTTCAATGGATAGTCCATGCGCCCGACACTTGGTGCATCCAGATTCAATCTTGCAAATGTAGCCTTCTTTTGCGATAGCGCGAGGTCGTATGGACCCTTGTGACCACGGCCTTGGCGGTTACGGGCTAGGCGCGCCCATAACCGCCCTACAGTTTGCATCATTATGTGGTTGCACCCGGTGCTGGGTTTAAGCACATAAAAGCGTGCGTGTGCTAGGTTGAGCCATAGGAGGTGCATTTTGGCGAACCAGAGACAACAAGTTTGAAGGAAGAGAATGGCAGGAGGCCTATCTTCTTCATTTTTTGGTCGAATGAGGTGTCGTAAAAGCCCAGCTAGGGATTTTTGGACATTCTGAATCCATTGGAACTATTTTCAAATCCATTTGAAGACTTATTTTCTAGGTTTTTAACCATTGAAGTTTTAGAGAGCTCTAGTGAGCTTGAAGTCCTCATTGTTTGAGGTCATGCTCAGATGAGCCTATGTTTGTTTTCTATGATTGAATAATCATTTTTGACTAATTATTATGCTCTGAACACTTTGGTATAGGTTTCAGATCCATTTGAGGACTTTTACAGGTGTTTTTTCCAAATATAAGCTCAGGGAAGCTTAAGGCCACATGTAGAAGAGGTCATGTCTGGATGAGCCATGATCCGTTTTCAGAGTTTTATTAGTCATTTTTGGGGTTTTTTATGTATTCTGATACCAATGGTACAGTCAAAATTTCCTATTGGAGTTGAGCAGAAGCTTGTAAAAGAATATTTGATAAATTAATCCCAGAGAGACAAGTCCATTGATGGAGGCTCAAGGAGATGTATCCCGGAGAGGGGTGAACTCCTTTATCATGTTGTTCTTGTTGTGAGTGTTTGTTGGTTATTATTTGCTGCAAGTTATTTTTGCTGTTGTATTTATGTAAACGACATATTTAATCTTGCAAAGACATCACATATAAACTTTTAAAGGAAGAAGCATAAACTTGGCACATAATCTATCTTGCATATTTTAACACATGGAGCAAGGTCCTGTAAAGTTTATTTAATGAAGTAGAGGGTGCTTGCATAGCATAACAAGTCAGCCCACTATTTTCAGATCACCTCTAGAGTAACTTTGCTCTCAAATTTGAATTATTTCTCCTCTTTTCCATAGCTCGGAATTGGCCCATTTATAGCCTTCAAGTGGAATTGAAGGGTTGAGTCAGAACGTTTCCAGTATACCAAGGATCATTGATCTCCTGTCGTGACATGGAAACCCAACACCATTTTTCAATTTTAGGCACATTTCTCAATGTACATGGGCTATAATGGTGAAACCTACATATAAGCATGATGTATAGTAGGAAAGGTGTGTATATGTGGAAAAAATCTATTTTTAGCTCTGGGATTTTCAAAGAGGGATGAAAAGTCTACATAGGGAAATGGAAAAAGGCCTTCTGTGAAATATTGCATAGGGTGAGGAAAATCTTTCTATAACATCCCAACACCACAAATGTTGTGATTTCTTTCTCTGTGGCCGTTTCTTAAACTTGTTACACCTCCTGTGTTTCTGAACACAGTCCAAGTATTATTTCAACACCCTTCTGGCACTCTGTACCTCAAAATTCTATGGACTTTGCACGCTGAATTTATCATTTGTGGCCCATCTAGGTTTCGGGTAGAAACCATGGGCTCTGAACTTGAGTTTTGTCCATTTCGACAACAATTATTTTCTGAAACTTTTTCTTCAGCTTCCACTAACATGGCCCATCTAGGATCAGTGTTGAAACCATGGCTCTGATACCATTTTGTGATGCCCCCATCCACCAACAAGTCAGGCAATGTCACTTCGTGGACGTCTCTCTCTTATCTCTTATACCATTTTGTTACATCCTTGACCTTAACCAATAGGCCAGGCCATGCCACCGAATATTCTTTATGGTTTGATACCATTTTGTAAATTTATATGTGTGCATATCTAATGGAAATTAATATTTACAACATTTTTTTCATGCCACTTATTCATGCAGAATTAATCATTAAAACATTCTGACACTATATGCATAGAGACAATATATTTTAACCATACACAAATTAATGAGGAAATAACAGTAAGCCTACACATACAACATATATGATATATGGGCATTACTCGTCAAGTTATAAAACATGTACAATTACCCAACATACAATCAATAAAGATTTGGTACTTATCTTTCAATAGACGACCACCAAATTCATGCAGACCTTCCATGAACGTCCCAGCCTTAGACCATGCTTCTCATCATGCTTAGTAGTGGGTCATACCCAAGATGGGACTAAACTCCACCGTGCAAGGGATTCCTAGGCTTGGCAAGGGAAATAGGAAAGTTGCACAGGTCAACAGGAAGGATTATCTCCCATGACCAGATCACACTAACAGTCTATAACCTCTCATTCCCCACATGCTTGTCCCACCCTAGGAAGTGTGCCCCTTCTCTGCTCAGCAATCCTTTGACTACCCCAATTCCCTTCCAGGGCTTCAACAACAAGCCGAGCAAGAATTCTCTAAGCATTATAGCTGCAGTTGGGCTCCCTTTGGGAAATCACTTCCCCGACAACCTCTCTCACTTGAAGAGAGTTTCTTGTAGGCCTGATAACCTGCTTCTTCATTCCATGGGCCTGACAACCCTCCTCTTCAAATCACAGGCCTGACAACCTACTTCTTCAAACCAACTTCTAAGTCAATTCCAATAAGGTGATGGAAAAAACAAAGCTCAATATAGAATAGATGATGGCAGCAAGCCATGCTTAGTCAAGGAATTGTGTGGGATGTAACAACCAACCGTTAAGGAAAATTACGACTCAGGAAAGGTATAGGTGTACTGTAGTTCACAGGAAATACACAGGATAACTCAAATATGACTGTAGGTTCCCAAGGTGCGTGCTTGTTTAGAGGTCGATGATGGAGATGATGGCTCAGTATGTGAGTCAGTAGGTGAATTAAGTAGGGTGTCATACTTGTGAGTAGATGAGGTTCACGAGAATAGTGAAGAAGAGCCCACAATGAGCTATCTTTCCCAGCTATAAACTGCATGTGCCCAGGTTGACACATGTCTTCCTGAAGTCGCATGAGTTCCACTTAGCACTCGTTCCCTTTCCCATGAACTTAGGACAAAACCTATCATGTCCACCTTAGCCTTTAGGAAATAATAATAAAATGTTATTCCCTTAGATTTAATCCCTCTAGCTTAGCCCCTAGGCCTAGACACTTAGCCCCCTCCCTTATCCTACCTAGTGGAGCTTAGTCTCCCATAACTCTTTCTTTGTGGTCGGTCTACACGCAGCAGTGTAATTTTATTAATGATATGATTATTTACATATACAAAAATTAGGCTCATGGCCTTAAGCATATAGGCTCATGGCCTTAAGAACCTAGGCTCTCCGACCTAATAAACATATAAGTCTTTAGCTTATAAACACTTGTCTCACTAGCCTATAAACATAATTACAATTTAGCAGGGTCTCGTCCTTGGGGTGTTACAATTGAGGTGTCCATTAGACCATGATAGTGAACCATTAAATGAAGTTGTAATGGCCAGATGTTTTAGATAATTAAAACCTGAAGAGAGAGTTTCCCTTTTCCAGACATACCTATGCAAAAGTCTTGATAACCCTGCATATAATGTCGTTCTTGAGTCGAGTTTGTTCCCGGAAATCCTAAGAAAATTTATTTCCATGTTTTATATAATATTGGTAAAAGGCAATGACCTAGTAGTTGATGAGTTTGTGTTAGGAATTATGGTATCAATTTTCCCAATTACTACCAAACCCATGACCAAATTCAGTTTTTCCCAATTTTTAGCAGACCAAATCCATTATCAATTGTCAGAATTTGAGTCTCTTATAAGTTTTAGGTACCAATATTATCTAGTTTACCTATTTTTATTTTCTCAACCTTTCATTTTACATATTTTGTATTAAATGTTGAAGATGAGATTGTTAACCCAACTTCAATCATTCATTGGACCTCACTGATCAGGAAGAATCCCTTAAATGTTGGATTTTCAAAGTATATTAATCTGTTTATGTCTAAATCCTATCAAAACATATATAATGAAATTCCCCTTAGAATATTAGCTAAACACAATAAATTATTATAGATAGGTGTAGATAAGAGAGTGGGATATTGGTATATCTTTGAGAACTATACATAAATCAATTTTTATGGCTCCGAGCTTCGATATTTTCTACTACATACCTTCTTAAATCCTAGAATATTTGCACGAGAGTTCATTAGATAGGGACTGAATTCTGATGATATTCATTTGAATCAAGGAAATACAAGGCTAGTTTTAAATTAAAGAAATAAGTTGGACCTTTCTTTTCCAATACCAGATCAACAATGCATGTGAAAACAAAACTTCCTTAAACTATGGGATTTCCACAAGGAGAGCCATGGAAGTATAATCCCCACTCTGTGATTTCCTCAAAAATAATATCACATGGACATACTCCTTATTAACATCAATATAAAGAACATGTAGAGATGTTGGCCAACCAAGATTGCTAGGAGGAGGTAAAGAATATTTTGCAAGTTCACAACAAGGTTCTAGAGAAAACTTTGAATTCTCCAGTTACAAAAAATCCTCGTCAATTTGAAAAGACATATAAAAGAAAGACTGTAGAATCATCTCCAAGGGATTCAGGGACAGAGGAAGAAGGATCAACTAAAAGATAGAAATTGGAAGCACTTGATGATGAAGAATAAGATTCAGAGTTACGAGAAGAAATAATACCAATAAACAAAGTCTCAATTGTGACTGTAGAAGTAGCATTATCAAAGAATCCTATGAGTGTATGGAGTCAAAGTTAAATAGAATCAGGGTTATTGATTAACCAAAGTATATTGATTAGGTTCATCATTTCATGGAAATCAGAAAAATATGTGCAAAGATTAAAAATAATTTTATTCCTAAAATTTATGACCATGATGTATATCACACCATGATGATATCAGTTGTGAATTATGAAAAAGGAAGATTAAATATAGCAGTTATGGAGCCAAAGCAACAGAAGAAGGTGGAAAAAATTTCCATTGATCTTAATGTAGTTCATCCATTAGATAAATTTGACTTACATAAACAAACTACATAAATGATAAACAAGGATTCCATGGTAGAAAATCGTGGAATCAAGAAGCTTCAAGTCATAAATCAGAAACTCAAGATTCAACTAAAAAATGAAAAATTGTCCACTAAAACTAGGAAAATAAGACTAGAGGAGTTGGAATAATGGGTAATGGACCTCGGAGGTAATTCAAGAGATGAAGCATCTATAAAATAATTAATAAAAAAAAAGGACACAAAGATCTAGGCATTGAAGAAAAGGATTAACATCCCAGGAATTGATTATGTATAGAATCCAGAACTACAAGCAGTCCAGGAAGAAAAAGAACATGTTAGGGTCCAAACCCACACATAGGTAGAAAAATATATTTGGATGTAATAAAGGTCAATATTAATAAGGCCTTTCAATAAAATAGAATAAGGCGGATGTAAGAAGACCTAATAGAATATTTCGCTTCTAGAAGGATCTTCCTCTAGATTCTTCTTTTTAGTATAAATAGGAGTTGAGGGTATGAGAACCCTAGCTTAGATATTATTGTAATAGAGCTCTTCTCAACTGGAGGTTGCCCCCTCAAAGAGGCCCGTGAACATTTCTTTCAGATTCAAAGAGTTATTTCTGTTGTTATTCTTATATCATTTCAGTGTTATTGTGGTGAATGTTATGGTTATATTGCTGTTATTCGGCCATTACTAGCATTTTATTTCTGTTCTGCATACATTTTATATCTGATATATTACAAGTAGTATCAGAGAACTTTCCTTGGTAGAAAGTGTGGGTTAATTTTTTTTTTTAGGGTAGAGACGTATTCCGGTGTCTTTAAGCCACATACATCTTTCATTACGTGCATAAACCCACGGTTGAGGGATTCATACACGTAGGAAATACAAGTGGTACTTAAGCGCACATATGTTGGCCACCCTTGTAACCCTTGTTGGTACCCCTTTGAGTGGTAGTGCATCAGACAAAACCTGTGTACGGATCGACCTAGATTACCTGAAGCCCTCGATAGATAAATCGATCGACCGTCTGACTGCTATAGTGTCACCGAGAGAAACACTCTGGAAGATACTCTCTAGTACCTGGGTAGTCGGGTAGTACGGCTAAGGGTATGGTCTATCCTCCTTAGTTAGTGCCATGATATATTGGGTCGAGTACTACTGTTGGACCCTGCACATATATCAGAGAGCTATAACACAGGGAAAACTCTTGTCTGTAGAACCCTTGAATACCTAACCCTTGGGGACAGAAACATAAACAAATTAAAACAGAAAAGATCTATTGCAGCGCAATTGTGTTTAGGTTGCCAAGTAAATACACATTTCTTTTTGGTTAAGCATTTGGGTATTTCCTCTCTGCAGTATTCTTCAGACCGAAGTATAACTCCATAAAAA
>JZKD02S1345907.1:535827-563162 GCA_000966675.3 Picea glauca | reverse complement strand
TGGTGCAAGAGCAGTTGGAAAAGAGTCAAGCCAAGTACAAGACGAGACATGACAAGCATCGTGTTGATCACAATTTCCAAGTTGGAGATGAAGTTTGGCTTTACATCAGTAAGGAAAGGCTTAAAGGAGAAGGTAAAAAATTGAAACCAATTCGATATGGTCCTTTCAAGATTATTGACAAGATTGGTAACAATGCCTTTCGTTTAGATTTGCCTCCTTATATGCAAATGTGTGCAGTTGTTAATGTTGATAATTTGAAATTTTATGAGCCTCCTTTGATTGATGATCAAGGAGAGCATGTTAAAATTCCTTCTATAGATTATTTTTCCCCAGAATATCTTACAGAACTGCATGAAGACACAATCCTTGACAGGAGAATGCGAACTTCAAAATGAGGAAATGTGGAGTATCTTCGAATTGGTCTTAAAGGTACAAATACAAGAAAAGCCAAGTGGATTGAGGTTGGAAAGGTGAGGGAGATATACCCTCATATTCAGATAGACTGAAAATAGTCTTTTGGAGGTCCAAAATCTTTCCAATGGGGAGGTGTGATCCAGGGGATCAAATTTTGCTTAAAAATTCAAAGTGCTCGGAATTGCTTCAAATCGAATAGGAGCATAGGCCTCATTGTTAGGAACCTAATGAAACTCATTTGGGTTCAAACAGACATCGAGAGCGAGAGATATCACGTTTTTTTCAAAATGACAAACAGGCAAAAAAAGGGATGCTGACTGTACAGTCTGTACGGCTGCTGACATGGTAGTCCGTACGACACATGGCAGGGCTGAGTGGAAAACAATTGGTAGATGTGGATGAATGGCATTGTGAAACATGGTAGTATTTGGTTGGTTGTACAGTGCCACGTGGCCCAGTCATGGGCTGCCACATGGCACCATGTTATTGGTTGCTTGTATAAAACTTTGTTGGAGTCCACCGAGTTCGACCCCGTGACCTCCACCCACGATTACAAACTTTGCAAAGTTTGCATTGCCAATGCACCACACCATAATACTTGTTATATATATGGTTTCATATTTATTTAAGTTCGATTTTTTATGTATTGGCGCGGGGGTCCGGGCTGGGGCTTAGCCCCAGCCCCTGGACGCATACATTGTTGTAATCTGACCACATGTTATGCCATATATGTGCACACACGATTTGGTTTGAATTCGGTTCAACGGTTATACAAACGACCCGCCACTTGTTCTTTAATCATTGGCTTGTGGAAACGGGGGCCTATGTTTACACTTACACGCGGTCATATGGGTCATACGACCATAGCCTTGGCGGTTAGGGGCTAGGTGTGCTCGTAACCATCCTACAGTTTGCACGGTTGCATCCGGTGATAAGTTTTAATGCTTAAATATGCGTGTGGACTAGGTTGAGCCAACAAGGGTGCGATTTGTAGATGCAGAGACAACAAGTTTGAAGGGGGACATCCAGGAAGCCTATCTTCTTCAATTTTTGGCCAAACGAGGCGTCGAAAAAGCCTAGCTAGGGGTTTTTGGACGTTCTGAAGCCATTGGAGCAGTCTATTTGGCATTTTGAGCATTGTAAAGCACATTTTTTTTATCACTTTGAGAAAATAATACAAATGATCCATTGGAAGCTGGACCAGGAGATGTAGCCCAAGAGGGGCGAACTCCTTTATCATATGTTGTGTTAGGTGTTTTCTGTTCACTGTTATTGTTTTTGTTTATATGCATCTTGAATGAGTAAATTCTATTAAAGTTGTGTTGCAAAATTGATCCATTTTCATTTTAACACATAAATTTTACTTGCAAATATTTTCAAGAATACAAGTTTTCTTCATTTTTAGATCACTATTATAGGACTTCTGCAACAAACGACCATCAATCCTGGAAGTTGTTACACAACTACTACGTCAAAAGCATGTTAATATCGAAATATATTACAATAGATGCCATCAATCCTATTGTGATATGACTACTACAACACATGTTGATTAGAATGTTGGCTCACGATGTTGATGAAGGAGAATTCAAAATTTGGTATTTATGATATCTAACGAACAGCTTGAGAATCAGGGATTCTCAGGACTGCTCTGTTTCTGAACAGTAATTGACTCTTACTTTAAATAGCAGAGCTTTTGTAATGTAAAGGTTGTTAGTCTTTTGGGTGGAACCGAAGAAAGGAATGATTATTGTACTCAACATCTTTATGGAAATTGAATGAAGAACTATATTGAATTTCTTTAGCATTCTGTGATCTATCTCTTTGAGTGGATTCAGTGAGAAGGAAAGGGCCCACCTTCTTCACCAATTCCCCTCTATTTCGAATTCTAGATTTAGTTTTTTTCATTGCAATTGGTTTAAACTATTAGATGTTTTTGAATGCAACTGCTATTACAGTTTAGTCCCTTCCTGATAAATACGCATAAACTTGTCTCATGAGAATTAGAAGTCAGTTGCTGAGCATGGCTGGAGAGTTACTTTTCCTTTTTCTGCATTAAGTTTAAATCTTGTTTTGGAGAATTAAAAGTGTGAAGTAGCTTCTTGCAATAATTAGATTTACCTTCAGCAATAGGATAGAATTTCTTCCTGCAAAAGTAAATTAGAAAGTTAGATTAAGGTAGGCAATTCATGGTTTTTGTAGATTCATCAGTTTAGATTGCAATTATGATTTTAAGTCTGTAGCACTCTAGCTGTATCATCACAATTGTGTCAGCAATATTGTTTGTTTGTTTTTGTTAGAATAACTTCCTTACCGCAATTAGATTAGAGATGCTTCCATAATCTAGCATAGACTGTGCATAATTATCTTGAAATAACAGACTTCCCTGGTTGCAATTTATATTGAACACTTTGATTTTCCATTTAATTAGATAATTAACGTGCCCAACAACTATCATCTAACAGAGTTAAAGATTCATCTAATTTAACATTAACACTATTGAAAACAAATGTTAATGCTAATCTACGAAGATGTTGACCTTTGTTGGGTGGTGGGCCCTTGCCACTTCAACAGGTCAGCGATTGACGTCTACAATAAGCTTGTTTTCAACCCACACATTACTCTCACTCAAATCTCAAAACATAAAATCAAACTTTTGTTAACAACCCAACTCATATTGAATCATAGACAAACAAGACATGGAGATAAATGACGTTCTTCTATTAGTATTCACTTAGAATATGTTCTGCAATATCACACATTGGTTCACATGTTGGTAATATGATAACTCTTCCTCCACTATCCTTGCCATGACTATTTAAACAGTCTTAGTCGTGAAAAACAAGGAGGTGAAGTGATTTTCAAATTAGTTAAATGTTTAAATTTAATTATTCGGTTACATCTTTTAGATTCATCCTCATGACACAAAGTGCATGAGGATGAGGAAATAAACAAACTATTCTAACATAGCCTTGATAAAGCAAATAAACATCCACCAATTGTCTTGGGCGATCTAGAGCTAGCCTTGGTACATTCGGCTCTCTATATTGGTACCAGATTGTGACAGGTAGATAGTACCAGATCACAACAGTGCGCAAATGGTGGTACTGGATCATGATAGTCCACAACCACTGGTATCGGATCGCAACAGATGAGATTTAGTACTAGATGTGTTTGGTACTAGATTCAAACAGTGGCAGTCTTGGTGCACAAGTACCGGATAACTGAGATGGTACGGGAAGGCTGGATTTATCTAGAGGTCAAAGATTATACATGGAAAATTGAAGCATTAGTACATGAAATATTTAATTCCCTAGCTCAATAAACCTCAAAATGCATGAATTAACCATACTTTACCTTATGACCTTATAATTGGCTAATGGTAGCATTATTGTCATTCACCCAAGCTTAGGTAAGCCAGAAAGGTATAGATGAAGAGTATAATAGGGTAATGGGGATGTCAATTTCGGGTCTCAACACTTCCATTGATCCCTTGCTTCTATTATCCAATCGGGTTGGATGATCGAGATAGAATAGAGAAAGGCCTCAACATATTCATCCTTTCTTGAGAGTGCATCTGCCACAACATTTTTCTTCCCTTTTTTATAGACGATTTCAAAATCATAACCCAATATCTTGGTCACCCATTTTTTTTGTTATTTTGAATATACTCTTTGTTCCAAGAAGTATTTAATATTATCATGATCTTTTTTGACCTTGAATATCCTACCTATTAGGTAAGGATGTCATTTCTTCAATGCATGTAGTATTTCCATCATTTCCTTCTCATAAATGGGTTTGTGTAAGTCCTTTCCCTTGAATTGTCGACTTTCAAAAGTTAGGGGCCTTCCTTCTGGCATTAGGACAACACCAATTCCATTTCCCGAGGCATCATATTCCACAATAAAGGTTTTTGTGAAGTCTGGAGTGGTCAAGACAGGAACTTTTCACATCACCTCTTTAAGTTGTTCAAAATCTTTAGTTGCCTCTGGAGTCCATGAAAATGCATCCTTATTAGTTAGTTTCATTAAAGGTGCTTCTATTCTTCCATAGTGACAAAACAACTCACGGTAGTAACCTGTCAAACCCAAAAATACTCTAAGATTCTTCAATGTTTTGGGAATCGGCAAATCCATCATGGCCTTAATCTTGTTAGGGTCTACCTTGACACCTTCTAGAGATACAATATGACCCAAATAATCTACCGCATTCACCCTAAAGAAACATTTGGATGGTTTGGCATATGGTTGTTTCTCCTTTAGTAGTTGTAGCACCTTGTCAACATGTCACACATGATCCTCCCATGACTTGCTATAGATTAGTATATCATCAAAAAATACTAACACAAATTTTTTAAGGAAGGGCTTGAAAATGGAATTCATCAACCCTTGGAATGTGGAAGGTTCATTTGTAAGGCCAAAAGGAATGACCAAAAATTCATAATGGCATTCATGAGTTTGGAATGTTGTTTTTGGGATATCTTCTTCCTTCATTCTAATATGATGATACCCTGAACGAAGATCCAACTTTGTGAAATAGATTGCTCCATGTAGTTCATATAACAATTCATCAATGATGGGAGTGGGAAACTTATCTTTAATAGTGATCTTGTTGAGCTCTCTATAATATAGACACATATGCCATGAGCCATCTTTCTTAAATACCATTACCACTGGAGTAGAGTAAGAACTTTGGCTAGGTCTAATAATGCTAGCCTCTAACATTTCGTCAACCATGTGCTCAATTTCACTCTTCTGGGCATAAGGGTATATGTATGGTCTAATGTTAGGAGGAACACTCCCAAGAATTAGGTGAATATCATGATCATGATTTCGAGTAGGTGGAATACCTTTCAGAATATCTTCAAAAAATTTGGAATGCTTATCAATTATCCCTTGGAGATCTAGGGGAATAGATGGCCTAGATGTTTGAACATCTAGTGAGCATAGTTGTGAAATTACACCTTGATGCCCCTTTTTCAATAATTTTTTCATGCCATTGGAGCTTATCACCTTACTAAGTTTCCCTGTGATACCTCTTAACTCAATTTATTTTCCTTCCAATGAAAATTTCATGAAAAGTTCTTGAAAGTCAAAAGCCATTGTTCCTAATGATTGTAACCATTGGATTCCTAGTACAACATCAGCACCACCCATGGGTATACCAATCATTGGACTATTCATTACATATTCCCCCATATTAAGATTGATCTTATTGCATTTTCATGAGCAATTGATAGTTCCTCCATCTGCAATCATTACTTGAAACTCTGGTGCTAGATATACAAAGAAATTGAGAGCTTTGGCTAATTTATAGTGAATGAAATTATGAGTATTACCAGAATCAATTAGGACTATTACCTTTTTCTTTTTTATACATCCTTCGATCTTGAGGGTTTGAGGAGTGATAATTCTAGCTAATGCATTACACGATATCGTGCGAGTCAACTTTCAGAAGAAACCACGTCTACATTTTCAATTTGAGATGGTTCCTGTTCTTCTTCTTCTTCTTCTTCTTCTTCTTCACAATATATGTAGAATAATTTATTCTCACCACACTTATGTCCCTTAATATACTTGTTTTCACAATTACAGCATAAACCTTTTTCTTTTCTTTCCTCCAATTGTTAAGGTGTCAACCTGGTAGGTTGAGGTGTTTTAGAAGAAGGAATATTATTCTCTCAATAGATGTTAGGAGTGGTCCTTCGAGTAGCCATAGCCATATTTTTACTTTCAACATTTCTTGCCACCCTAAATGAATTCTCCAATGATTTGGGTTCCCAAAGACGAACCTCATGTTGAATGTCATCCCTTAAAGTTCCTATGAATACATCAATCAAGTGATCATATGGAATATATGTTACTTTTATATTCAATCTTTGGAAGTTCTCAATGTGCTCTGTAAATGAACCCTTTTGCTTGAGATTTATCAATTGGCTAAAGAAGGTATTGATCCTTGTATCCTCATAGTGTGCTATCATTTCTTCCATGAAAATTTTCCAGGTGACGAGTGATTTGCAAGAACAAAGCCATCGATACCACACAAATTGATTGGGTTCTAAATATAAAGAAGCAATCTATACCTTTTGTGTATGTGACACATTATGTAGATCAAAGAATTGCTCCATCTGAAGTATCCATGTGATTGGGTCCTTTCCATCAAACTTCCTCATATCGATCTTAGGAAAGTGGTTGGTCTTCAACCCAAAGTTAGGGTTTCTCCATTCTTGATTGATCTTCCTTGTGTCCTTATCATGAATTTCATGGGATACATTTTCACTTTTAAGTATTCTCTCTATTAGGAATTTTTCAATCCTTCCATGATATCCCCTTTTAAACCATCCATCTTAGTATTGATTGAATCCCTCATCTCTTGTAGTTCATCTTTTGTTACTTTCTTCTTTTCTAAATCATTTATGTCCCTACGCATTTCTTCACCTTAATCAAGAGTCCAAGTAGGATTGTATGGAGGATTATTTGGTGTATAAGTTCCCTTTTTTGGTGGCATGTTGGCCAAGTATCACTTTAAACCTTGATTTTGAGGTGGTTCTGCGAGACAATCTTCCTTTTATTGTATATCCAAAATTTATGTCCTTCTGGGTATAAAATTTTCCTTTTTGTAGTTCTCTATTATTTCTTCTCTTCAATGTCATAGGCCTTATCAAACTTGGATATGCCAAGTGGAATCTACTGTAACTTCCCCACAACTTGTTGATTTTTGGCCTTTCTAGGATATCTCACTTGTATAGCATGCCCCGCACAAAATAATTAATATAACTTATGAAACGTGTACCAGAAATACTAAGGACTGTTCACTATCCAATGCAACCAGTCTCACTCAATTTGAATACTCCAGGAAGAAGTTATGATTGTTTTACCCAGAACACCTGCTTGAGACTAGTCAATAGGACTAGTTAGATACCCTATCTACCATAGGGTGTATATACAAATTTAATATGACCCAAAAGCCAAAATTTTTATCACTGATAAATTACTAATTTCTATGAATAGCCTCTAAATTTTAGGGTCTGAAACATTACAGAAAAAAAAATTATAGCGAAAAGTCTGCAATGATTCAATTCAGGATGATTGGAGAACCCTATATTACATAGGTTGTATCTCCGAAAGTGTAAGGCCTCAAGAGATGAAATGTTAACCCAACGTACCTTGATCCCTCTACTAAATATCCTCTAAGTCATTCCTTGGGAAACATTGTATAAAAAATGTTATCACAAAAATTCCAAGGTGTCTCAGATGTAGCAACAAAACCCCAATACCTTGAGCTCTGATACCATATGTTAAGAACCAAATATCAATATAGCATAGAAAAACCTCAGAATAAGTACTCAACGCCTTGAAAAAGAGATAATTTTAGGTAATAAGCCTCTTTGAGGGGGAAACCTCCTTATACCCCACATAAATGTCCAAATAAAAGATGATTCCAAATGAAAATGTCTCCTTGGTATATATAGGAGACTAGGAGGTACAATTAAAACTAATGGACTAAATACGACATAAATAAAATAACATTCCTATGTAATATTCTCCAATTAAGGGGTTATGAGCCACTATTTAGGGCTTAACACCATTTTACATTTCCTTGACTGTCCATGAACATCTTTTACACAATTGCATGTTGGATTTAGGAGCTTCTCACAATCTAATTCCTAAAATAGTCATGGATAAGCTTGGTTTATGAATCATAATACCATATCATTATCTGTATTCTTTTGATGCAAGAAAAAAAGATGTTTAGGGATGATTAAAGATATGGCAGTTCACTTAGCTCAAGTACCTGTAAAAAGTGTTTTAATGGATATAGTTTTGGCAGATGTTCATGTCAATTATGGAATGATTCTATCTAAGTCATGGGAAAGAAAATTAGGTGGTTCATTTAAAATGGACATGAAATATGCCACAATCCCAGTTTTTGGTGGAGAGACTATGAGAATTTATAGGGAAACCAAACTAGCCTACACAATCAGTGATCCTAATCACCTTAATAATTATCATGTTTATTCAAATGATCAAGACTTGTGTTTTTTTGTTTTATCTATAAATGATGAACCAAAACATTGCACATAAAATATTGATTTGTTTGAAAATAAAGAGCCTAAATATGGGATATGGAAAATGTGTTTTGATGGAGCCTCCTCCTATGAAGGTGTTGGGAAAGGTATTCTTCTAATTTCTCCTTCTGGAAAAAAAATCCCATTTTCTTTTAGAATACAGTTTGAAACAAATTCCACAAATAATGTTTGTGAATATGAATCTTTAGTGTTAGGATTAGAAGTAGCTAGGAAAACAAAAATTAAAAAACTTAATTTCTATGGGGATGAAAAAATGATTGTTAAGCAAACAAGAAAATTTTATCAAGCTAAACACCCTAGGATGAGATCTTACAAAAATTTGGCTTTGGATTTAATTGAATTTTTTTTCTCATATTTTAATATTCATGAAATTCCCAAACATCAAAATGAATAAGATGATTCTTTAGTTGTAGCAGCAAGTACTTTCAGACCTCCTAAAGTGCCAAATGTTAAATATGAAGTCGAAATGAAATACAAACCGTCTATTCCTGACAATGTCAAACATTAGTAGGTATTTGAAGATGAATGATAGTTTATTTTTTTTTTGAAAATGGTTGATTAGTTTTATGTAACACATATTGATCAAGAATATGATAATGATAATGAACAAATTAATCAGAATAGTCATCCAGATCCTAAATTGCAATATATGAATGCTAATCATAAAATTGTGATCTTAAGAAATAACCATATTCCAAAAGGATTGGTACCTATGGAGAAGCTATTTCATAAAGATGATGTTGTTGTGAAACTTACTATGCATCCTCAAAGTGAAGAAGTAGAATATTGTAATATAAACACTGAAAAGGAACCAAAGAATATCAATCTCTCAAAGCTTCTACTTGATTTATTCAAAGGGTCAAGTTTGTTGATTTATTCAAAGAATTTATTGAAGTATTTTCTTAGTCATATGAATATTTGAAGACTTATGATACCATCATAATTCAGCACATAATCCCACTAAAGGTAGGATCTAAACCATTCAAAAATAAATTAAGATAGGTGAATCATATCCTTTTCCTAGTTATTGAAAAGGAACTGAAAAAATTGTTAGATGCAAAAATCATAGTTCCTCTTAGATATTCTTCTCGGGTGGAAAATTTAGTACATGTTAGAAAAACGAATGGTGAAATAAGACTTTGTGTTGATTTCAAGAATCTCAATAAATGATCATTAAAAGACAATTATCCTCTCCCAAAAATGGATCATGTATTACAAAAAGTAGTAGGTGTTAATAGGATCTCTATGATTGATGGTTTTTCAGGTTATAACTAGATTGTTGTGCATGAGAAAGATGAAGATATTACTTCATTTACCACACCATGGGGAACATTTATGTATGACAAGATGTCATTCGGTTTAATGAATGTAAGAGACACATTTCAAAGAGCGATGGACATAGAATTTGTTAGGGAAAAGGATAAGTTTGTCGTGATTTATTTATATGATTTAACTGTCTTTTCTAAATCAAATGATGGTCATTTAAAAAATCTCAGGAAAACTTTTGTTAAATGTAAAAAATATGGTTTATCATTAAATCCCAAGAAATCTTATTTTTCTATGTAGCAAAGGAAGTTAATTGATGCATTGTATCGAAGGAAGGATTCAATATTGATCCTTAATGTGTTGAAGCAATTAAGGTTATCATACTACCAAGGAATACAAAAGTGATTCAATATTTTCTTGGGAAAATCAACTTCTTAAGAAGATTTATCCCAAACTTTGTTGAAGTGGTGAAGGACTTGAAAAATATGATTAAAAAGGATAATGAAGTTAATTGGTCTCAAGAGGTAATATACTCTTTTGATCGGATTAAGAAATCCTTAGGAGAAGCACCAGCGTTGATAAGTCTAGATTACTCAAAAGAGTTTCTTATATTTTATTTTTCCTATGACAACATTATTGTTGCAGTTCTTCTACAAATGAATGAAGAAAAACAAGAACAACCAATTGCATTCTTTAGCAATAGTTTGAGATATTTAGAGATAAAATATAATATTATGGAAAAACATGCTTATTTAGTGGTTAAATCTCTTAAATATTTTAGATTGTATGTTCTTCATTATAGAATAATCGCTTATGTTCCTAGCAACACAGTGAAAGAAATCTTGAATTAACCTCATATTGATGGAAAAAGAGGAAAATGGATAGCTAAAATTCAAGAGTATGAATTTGAAATAAAACGAGCAAAGTTGATTAAAGGTCAAGGTTTAGAAAACATTTTAGCTTAATCAAATTGCAGAGTCCTTGAGATAAATCAAATTTCATAAATAACAGAGCATTCCTAAACAAAATTTGAGGAAGTAGAGTTTTCGTAGACCACCATAAAGGTTCAGGGTAATTTTTATTCATCCCATTGGTATAAGGACATTGTGTTTTATTTGCAGACTCTAGAATTCCCACCTTATTTTGGTAAATCCAAAGCTAGGTCACTCAAATTTCAAGCAATCAAGTATTGCATCACAGATGAAAAACTCTATTGGAAATATAATTTAGGAGTTTTATTAAACTGTATGGATGAAGAAGAGACTAAGGGAATTGTAGATGAATTTCACAAAGGAATATGTGGAGGACACCATTGTTGGAGAGATACAACATATAAAATTTTGCGAGATGGCTATTACAGAGCTCTCCGCCCAAGCCCGTAGGCCCTATTGCGTTATAATTTTTTGTAAGTTTATAACATTGCGAAAATACAGAATATTTTTTGGGGAAAGGAGGAAACTGATCAAGATCACAAGTCATATATTGATAGAGCCTTACCTTAGAGAGGCTTAACCAACCAACGACCTACACCTCTTGTCTTTCTTTGGACAAAATTATTTTCTGAAGTGAATGCAAAAGTTATATCATACAGAGAATATCGTATTTTTGTAGGCAAACAAAATATTCCTTCCTTTCCATTGGTTCCAATAAAACCTGAAGCTCCTTTCCAACAATGGGGCTTAGACTTCATAGGTGATATTCATATTTCTTAAAGTGCACAACATAGAGGGATATTAACTACAACAGATTACTTTTCTAAATGGGTGGAAGCAATTCCAACTAGATTTTATATTGATACAGTTGTGATCAAATTCCTTGAGGAAAGTATTCTTGAGAGGATTGGATTCCCTAGGAAAATCTCTTGCAATGATAGAGTTTTGTTAGAAATACAATATTATCCTTGGTCATTCCACTTTCTATTACCCTCAACGTAAAGATTTAGTTGAAACATCCAGTAAGAGTCTAATGAGAGTCATTAAGAAAGTGTTAAAAGGTAATAAAAAGGATTGGCACTCTCATTTGCAATTTACACTTTGGACCAATAGAATCAACACTAAAAGTCCACAAATATGTCTCCTTTACAATTAATTTATGGCATTGATGTAGTACTTCGTATTAATCTTTCCTTATTTTTCATGAAATTGTTGCATGATAGGGAAGAATGACTCAATGACATTACCAAAAGAATGAACCAGTTAATTGAAGTGCAACAAACCAGAGAGTGAGTTAATGAAAGGTTTCAAGAATACCAAGTTAAGATGAAGTCCATTTTTGACAAAATAGCAAAATAGAGAAATTTTGTTCATGGGATTTAGTGCTAAGATGGGATAGCAGAAGAGAGGATCCTGGAAAACATGGAAATTTCGATCATTTGTGGCTAGGACCATATAACATTGCTACAATAGAGGGAAACAATTCCTTCTCCCTTAAAAATTTGGAAGGAAATTTGTTGGAACTTCATGTGAATGGGTGGTTCCTGAAACATTACATTCAGTTTTAAATATAGTTTTTTTTATTATTCATTGTGTATAATCATTTTTTTTCTTTAAATTGTTTCTTTTGATTTATAGTTATTTTTAGTTGAATAGTTTGAAATACATTTTGGTCTAAAATATATAGTTATGAATAATTATCAATCATTAAAGAAGACCAAAACAAATAAAAAAAAAAACATAGTTTCTTAGATAGTCGGCTTATCCTTTTGTTAAAATACTATATCACTTAATAACTCTTCTCTTTGAAAATGTTAGTCCTTATCTTCTCATATTCCAAAATCTTAATAGAAAAGGTTGTCTCAACTACTAGTTTGGATTTTCACATGTTATTCACAAACCAGAAAGGAAAATATTTTTTTGATTTTCTCATGAAAGTTGAAATGGTATATATTAGGTAATTCCTTCTAGGAAGAGTCTTTGATGTCAAATTTTAAACTGGTTGTTTTACTCAACACTTATCATTAAAATGTTTTTTGTTTTGGAAAGACAAAGTTAGAAAAAGAGGAAATGAAGATATTTATGAGTACATTCCATCACTCAAGTATTTCTAACTCATCCTTGATAAACAAACATCATCCCTTATATGTGAAAGGCATATTGATTTCCCCCATATCCTAAAAATTTTAAACTAATTGAAAGGGATGGTGCTATGGGGAAAAATCCCTCTAATCTAGGTCTAGTGACTAGGTAGAGCCATGACACCTTAAAAGACATAAATGCTTCTATTCTACCCAAATCCAATAATACCTAATGATAATTAAGGGAAGGGAGAGATGATCAAAGTATTTACCTTAAATCCTTATGTCTACAGTAGATCCCTTCCTGTCGTTGTTCGTTCCTAGATTGCAAGCTTCCTCCCAATGCTAGCCTGAAAAAACTTTAAAGAAAACAATATAACATCATATGCCTAACTACCAAGATCATCTGAAGGTATAAATATTCATGAAAACCATTTATAAATGCAAACATAAAGATATATAGATCTGTGACAAAAAGATTCTCTTTTATTGATAACAAGATGGTAAGTTACAACCTGAATCTTTTTAGCGCCACTCCACGAACCTCACTTGAGTTCCTTTATTTTGACTCCAAGTGCACCATTCCCAATGTTCTATCCTCACAAACAGCATGATAATATAGGGGAAAAGGATGGATTGTATAAGGAGAATGAATGGTAGGGAATGTTGACGATGAAAACTTAGAACGTGATGCAAAAGGATTGGAATGCAAGGGAAAACATTTGGCAGAGTTCACTTGCCTCTTCTTTAATATCCCCAATTGACCCCCCTAGGGCCCTTTTAAATGGATAAAATGATGGTTATTTGGTTTTCAAAAGGGATACAAGAGGAAATATGGTTGTGCAACCCGACATATCTTGTAAACTTCAAATGAAAGCGCAAAACGTTTTATTTTTTGCAACGTTTTAAAGTATAAGTGGGTTTTCAGGTGTGAATCTAGCATATTTACGCGCACTACATATGTATTGGGGCACGTACACCATACAAAAACGTGTTTTTTAAGAGTCCAACCTCAACAAAAGTGGTTGGTATGTGTGTAAATGAGGAGGCCAATGCCAGATATGCATAGTAGAGGAATTTCGATCTATAACCTATGCCCCATAATATGTGAAGTTAGAAGAGAAAATAATGGTCGAAATACATTGCAACATATTTAATAATGTGGGAAGGCACCGACTTGAGTTATCCTAGATGATTATTCATGCGCATGTCATCTACAAAAGAATAATAATAATCACCGATATAGGCATACCAATGCTTGGGACAAATGAAGCATGACTTCCAATCAAGTACAATACAGTTCCATGTCATATATAGTAATCATAGCTAATGAATAATGTGTATGCCATTATATATTGTAGCCGTTAATAATACACACTGTATCTACATCTCAAAATCATCAAATGATATACAAATACAATGTCATATGGATCTTCAGGAGGCATCAATTATTGTAGTTGGAGATGATAGCTTCAGAACTTGAGAAATATCTTCAAGATCTTCAAAAATCATGTAGGAGTGTAATAGGAGTGTAAGACTCACTACCCTGAGGTCTCAGAAAATTCATCATGGAAATACTAGAGGATATCGAGCATCGGGAAAGGAACTTCATTGATTCTCAATGTGAACTTGACAGGACTCTCAGGATGGTCGATTCATGAAGGCCAAGATACTTTTCACAAAATGGTTGACTCAGGTTGTAATACTTTCCTCTGGAAAAGAGTACAACATACGAAAAGACTCAAGAAACATATTATTGAAAGAATTTTGTGGCACAGGAGTCACCGCAAACTCCCCATGTGTTTAGAATAGTAACCAAATGGAGGAGGACACAACTCTATGTAATGAGATTAGCTTCCTAAGGGCATACTAAATGCCAATGTTTTTCATAACAAAGTGAAGGATGTGCTCTGTCTAAGGGTGAATAGATTGCTTCTAGTAAAAGAGAATATTTTCCCATCCCCTTTTTTTGGAATATTTGATTATTTTTTATTTTTTAGATATTTAACAATCTTGAAAAATAATAAAAGGATTCCACATTACAAATGAGGAATGAGTGTCGTGGGAAAGAAAAATAGTTCCAAGTGCATGGAACATACCGATTCTCAATGCAAGGAGACATGTGTAGGATATGGACACTCGAGAAAATTCCTCAGTGGGTCAAGGTTTCAGAACATAAAGGAAAACATGTTGCAAGGCCTGCACCTAAGGAATTCTCTATAAGTTTAGCAACAACAACATGGAGCCAGAATTAGGCCAAATGTACAAGAATGAGACATGCAATGAGATTTTGGATTGACAGAATGAGCCTCCTTCAATGTAAATTTTTACGAACCTAAAGAAGGTAAGCTCGGTTGTTTTTCACGTTTAGAGAGTCTAAAAAACCAATAAAATAAGACTCCAAAATGGTATTTTTCATAAGTTTAGTCTCCAGGGTCCGAAAAACGAATAAAATCATACCAACGAGAACTCTTCTGGTCACTTGGGCCAGAGTGTTCATTTTTCATACATAATCCAATCGGTTTGGAAAAGGGTTAAACTTATACCGAAAGGACATCTCTTCAAAACCATTTTAATGAGTGTGACAGAGACAATATCACTTGGTTATCTTTTTAATTTTAAGGAGTCTGAAAAGAGATTAAATATGGAATCCCTCGTCCTTTTTCAAAATTTAGTCCCCTGATCCCGAAAAAGTATAAAACATAACTTAGGAGAACTCTCCTAGCGAGACATGCCTCCTGAGGCGTACCTTTTTCCTGGGTAATCTATTGGCTAGAAAAAGGGTTAACCTTATGCCAAATAGATGTTCTTTATGGACCAGCTAATGAGTTTGAAATAAACAAGGTAACTCGGTGATATTTTCTTGCTTAGGGAGTCTGAAAAGGGCTTAAAAAAAATCCAGGGGGTTTCCTTTTTCATAAATAATCTACAAGGCCTGAAAATGTGAAAAACCAAAACCAGGGAGAATGGCCCTTTTTTGAAAATTTAGTCTCTCCAGCCCGAAAAAGGGTTAAACTTACACCTGAGAATACTCTCCCAGTGAACCGTAGTTCATAGGGTGTACCTTTTTCATAAAATTAGTCATCTTGACCAAAAACGGGGTAAACTATCACCAGACAGATGTGCCTTTGAATTTCACTTTGATGAGAGTGAAGAGAAACAAGATTGCTCGACAATATTTTCAATTTTAGAGAGTCTAGAAAGAGATTAAAGGAGACTCCAGGGGGGCTCCTTTTCTTATGTGATCTAAGATAGGTCGAAAAGGATAAATAATCTCTCGCGAAATGTTACTTTCATAGTTTAAGTGATCTTGAAAGAAAACAAACCATGATCTAGGGGATTTCCACTGGTATAGGCCAGAAAAAGATGAGGAAGAAGGATGAGGCTTTAACACAAAGTCATGGTGGTACTAAAAAGGGACTCCCAAGCCTACATAAGACTCACAACATGGATTCTAGAATGCAAGACAAGGATCTATATAGGTAATCCATGGAGAGGAAGGCTCTACCACCTAATTATGACACTTCTAAAGCATCATGGAAGGTTTTTTGTCACACTTTGATGGGATTGACCTTCTGGAAAAGAAGGAATCGTCAATAAAATGTGAAATTTATGGTGGCATAATCCTACCCTATATGAAAATGGTGAAAACATAACTTCATCACATGATGATATAAGTAGTACCCATGCATTAAAAATATTGAATCCATAGCACATAATACTTTTAAATGACCAAATGATCACCAAGAAGAACCAAAACATCCACTGATCAAACCATAGGGAAGAAATAATGGAACAACTAGGCCAACAAAGGGTCAAAAAATCTATAAATAAAGGTGAGAGGGATCATTTTCACCATTGTTGTTTGAAAAAACCCAAAAATAGAAAAAACCCTCATTCTTTGGTCGCACATTCAGAGAGAAATTTTGGACACACCTACCACACTTAGAGGGGGGGTGAATGAGTGTGGGCCTCTTTTTCCCAAAACTTCCCTCTTACACAAAACTCATTAGTTAGCATTCAACATTTTAGTCATTACTCATTGTTGTCATTTATAACCAGTTATATGTGAACACGTATCAACAACATATATCAACAATATATCATCAACAAGTCATCACCACAAGGAACACAAAGAACACAAGATGTATGTACAATTTTCTTTTTATTAAGGACTACAATCCTTGGGGTTTTTCATCAACAACTGAATAAAGTACAACTCTAGAAGAGAACCAGCTCTATCATGCAAGACTCAACTTACACACTCAACACCAACTGAGATGAGGAAACAATCCTTAACAGATATCAATCTACAACAGGTACACAACCTATCGGTAGTGCAACACGTGTATGTACCTTCCCTACCAGTAGTACATCCCACGTGTATACGTGCCCAAGTAGTACTACAACCTACATATATCATCTAAGATTCTTAGGGTTTATCTCTCAAGATCAACTCAGATCCTTTGCAACCAATTCATCATTTTCTTCTATCTCTCACTCTCCAAACTGACCACCAGCCATTCACAACACATCCAAGCTCTCCAATAGCTTACTCATGCTCTACAACCAATCAATATGAATGCTGACTCAATCATGTATAAGAAACTAGTATAAAATAGCAATCATATCACGATTGAATCACAAGAGTATTTCTCACTCCATCAACCAACATAAACCACATCACAACAATGATACCAAGAATGACCTAGGCATTCACAACACAACAAGAAATACTATCCATAGAGACAATATTGTAATCATCACAGTGTCTCAGTGACAAATCTGAGCCCATAGAATGCAGATCTTGAACCCGCTTCAGTCTTCAACAACTTTTCATTAGCTCAAACACAATTATCCATGATTTTATCCACTGTACACTGACAACCTATGTACTGTACACACCCTGTACACATACAACTTGCGTATACGCAACCTATACATAGATAGCTCGCGTACGCACCGGAAAATAGGGTTTTTATGTAATTCTGAGAATTTCATCATCATGATCTTAGACTTGTTGAAACTTCAATGCATCCATGAGATCCTCCTCATTCTCTCTTTCTCAGAATATATCTTCAATCATGCTCAAGAGATCCACACCAAAGATGCTCTCACAAGAATCTCTCCCTCAATACTCTAAAAGATATTCTCACAAGAAGCTCTCCATTGATCCACACAAATGATATTTTGCAAGAGACCATTGTTATTTTATTTATACTTTCATCCTCTAGTTTACTTAACCCATTTTTAGGTCACTTAACCCATTTCTAGGTTACTTAACCTCTTTTCTTTATTTTAGGGTTAACCACTTTCCATAAATAGAAAGTTCTCCAATACTTTATCATTTAAATATTTCATCTTTATTTTGTCACTTCTCTTTATTATTTAAATAATCCACCTTGACTTTGTCACTTTACTTTATCATTTAAATAATGATATCTTCTTTTCAAGCACTTTGACTTCTTTGACCTTTTGAGGCTTCAAGCCAACATGTGAGGGTCCTCCAACTTCGTAAGGCCATAACTCTCAAACCATGAGGAGTTATGTGACATTCCACATACCACTGGAAATGGAATGACAAGATCTATCCATCTAGGATAGTTTCACCAACAAATTCATTGATATTCGTCTCATTATTCCTCAATCAAACATGGGTTCTCTAACCATTCTTCTAGGATAACTCAATCCACAAAGCGTCTTCCCGTGAGGGATTTCACCATAAGGGGGCCACTTTGGAGTTCATCCACGTGTGCACTATATGCATCAATCCACCAATGCATCATATAGATCAACTATACATCATGTATCAATGACAACTCAATGATCCATCTTCATCATTATACTAAGATCAAACCTTTGACCTTTGACATCATTCAATCATCCTTTGGCATCAATCAAACAATCACTTGACATCAATCAATCAATCAATCACTTGACATTAATCAATCAAAACATTGGCATCAATGACAACATGATTGGCATCTACCAATATGTCAACCATGTGCATCTACCAATATGCCAAACAATGTATCATATCACTCATGATATGTCTCCATCATGAACCAAGTACCACAATCCTGTATCTCAAAAAAATGCCAATTGTTGTGCTAATCAAGTAGTACCAATGGTGTAGTATCATCAAGCATATTCCATCTATGAGTGTATCAAACATGTACATTACCATGCACCAATACCACAAAATGATGAATTCCATATGTGTATGCCAAATCCTCCATAAAACATGTTCCAATCAAACTACTAGTAGGTGCCTCTACCAATGTACTAGAAAAGTACCAATCATGCATCAAATATAGATCAACAATGATGTACAACATGATCACCTCATCAACTTATCAACCACATGTCCCAATGTGTAGCCCATCCATGTGATAAATGCATGCATCAAGCTTTCCAACAAGTAATATTTCAATACATAATCAAGATATATCACATAACCAAGGTGTCATAACTTCACTGTCATAACCAACATTGTTCTTCAATAGAAAATGCATCAATCCATACTCATGGGTTAGTGCCATGCACCTAAGATTTTATTTTACATCTTCACCTTACATAATCCAATATGAAATCATGAAAACCTACAACAAATAGTGTCAGAACCTACAACAAACAATGTCAGACCCTGCATCACAGAGTTATACAATCACATCAACTTGTAACCCCTATGCATTTCCTTTTTCCCAAGGCTTTACCACATGTACAAGGCCTGCTGCACAACATCTCGTGTATGTATGTGACCTATACAAGGTCATCCTGCATATTTACATGACTGATACCACTGCCACCCACATATGCCTCAGTAGATGACACTTTTGAAATTCCTTTCAGTCTTTCATTCTATTCTAGTTGCTCTGTCTTCTTCACCTACTTTTGTAGATGTCCCTGCTCCTCATAACTTGATCTCTTAGCATCCATATTCTCAAATATGTCTCCCTTACTTACTTCACTCCTTCTAGCCATGCTATGTGAAGTCTTCATCATGAAATTTCTTCTTCTGTTCCAACACTCCTGGGATTTGTGGCCAAATCCACTACAACTGTAGCATCTAACGGTGTTACAGTGAACAAAAATGTGTCCTACTTGATCACATCTCCAACACCTCATGGTGTTATAAAATCTTCCAATATATCTCCTTTCATAATATCTACATTCAAAAGCTTTGTGACCATATCCATTACATGAATAACAATCCCCATGAAAAATACTTTCATACCTTTGCTTTGGTGTCCCAAGAATACCTTCTTGATCTCTTCCTTGATTTGTTCTTTTGATATTTTCTTTGCCTTGTGTAGATGGTTGTTTTGCAACATTGTCTTCCTTCTTTTATGGACTTAACTCATGCTTCTTTGAGGTGCTTTCTTCAACATGTGTAGCTTCCTTTTTGTATCCAAGGCCTGATTTATCATATGGTGATCTTTGACTTTCCAAGATCTCATCCAAGATTAGTGAGCTATTCAAGAATTTATTTGACTTCTCCACTTTCTTTCTAAGATCAAAAATTTCAACCTCTAACTTACAACATGACTCTACCTTTTCATTTATTTGATCCTTCAATAGTTCCTCTACCCTTTTGGCTTCTTCAATTTGGGTCTTGAGATGAATAATAGTTTCAAAATTTTTTCTAATCTCATCATCTACCTTCATATATTCTTTTTCATTCTTTAGTCTTGTGATCTCTTCTTCCTTTTCTTCTAATTTGGTCTTATTACTCTCTTCTTGTTCTTTGATCATTCCCTTTAACTTCAATATGTGCCTTTTATTCCTCCTAAGAAACTTCTTAATGTTATCTGAAAGATAGTTACAGTGTGTATAATAATGATCACTGCTATATCTATGTAAACCCTCTTCAACTTATTTTTGAAGTTCTAATATATCTTCTTCTATTATTTTCATGGGATAACTACCATCAAACTTCACACAAATTGTTTCTATATCTCCTTCTTCACTTGAGTAGAAACATTCAACATCGTCACATTTTGAATCATTGCAATCAAGAGTATTTGGAGATTTTTTACCTTCATTTGAATTACTTTCAAGATCTTCCTTTTTTCCAAAATCATCACATGATTCTTTGCTTTCCTTTGTTCTACCACTATCACTTGATTATTTGTCTTCATTTGAAATGTTTTTAAGATCACATTTAGAAATAATGCATTCAAGAGTCGTTGGAGATTCTTTACCTTTAATGATCTTGATGGAGTGGTCTTCATCATATTCTTCCTTGTTTTGATATGTCTCCTCTAGCTTTAGCCATAGATCCTTGGCGGAAGTGAATTGTCCCATGCTCTCTTTGATAGGGCTTGAGAGTCCACTAAGAATGGTCTTGAGAGCCATTGCATCATTCTTCTTTCCTTCCCTTTGAGCTGCAAACTTTGACTTGTTATTCAACGGAATTGATCCACCAATGGCTACCTTCCAAATAACTACTCCCATTGTCTTCAAATGTATTTTCATCTCTATTCTCCAAGTAGAATAGTTTTCCTCATCAAGGATTGGTATTTCATCATCCATTTGTGTGTCTATGGTTCTCCTTCAATCTTGTTAACGCTTGTAGTGAAGGTCGACTCTGATACCAATTGTTAGACACTCCTACCACACTTAGAGGGGGGTGAATGAGTGTGGGCCTCTTTTTCCCAAAACTTCCCTCTTACACAAAACTCATTAGTTAGCATTCAACATTTTACTCATTACTCATTGTTGTCATTTATAACCAGTTAGATGTGAACACATATCAGAAAAATATATCATCAATATATCATCAACAAGTCATCACCACAAAGAACACAAGATGTATGTACAATTTTCTTTTTATTAAAGACTACAAACCTTGGGGATTTTTCAGCAACAACTGAATAGAGTACAACTCTACAAGATCACCAACTCTATGATGCAAAACTCAGCTTACACACTCAACATCAACTGAGATGAGGCAACAATCCTCAACAGATATCAATCTGCAACATGTACGTGACCTGTCGATAGTGCAGCACATGTATGTACACACCCTACCAGTAGTACAACCTGCGTGTATACGTGCCCAAGAAATACTACAGCCTGTGTATATCATCTGATCTTCTTAGGGTTTATCTCTCAAGATCAACTCAGATCCTCTGCAACCAATTCATCATTATCTTCTATCTCTCACTATCCAAACTGACCACTAACCAGTCACAACACATCCAAGCTCTCCAATAGCTTACTCGTGCTCCACAACCAATCAATATGAATGCTAACTCAATCATGTATAAGCAACTAGTATACCATAGCAATCATATCACGACTGAATCACAAGAGTATTGCTCACTCCATCAACCAAAATAAACCACATCACAACAGCCATACCAATAATTCCCTAGGAATTCACAACACAACAAGCAATACTATCCATCAAGAAAATAATGTAATCATACCAGTGTCTCAGTGATAGATATGAGCCCATAGAATGCAGATCTGGAACCTGCTTCAGTCTTCAACAGCTTGTCATCATCTCAACCACAAATCTCCATTATTTTATCCATTGTATGCTCCATGTACACTGACATCCCACGTACTGTACACACCATGTACACAAACATCTTGCATATACTCACCCTATACACAAACAACTTGCGTATGCACCAGAAAATAGGGTTTTTCTTTAATTCGGAGAATTTCACCGTCATGATCTCAGACTTGAAAAAACTTCAATGCATCCATGAGATCCTCCTCACACACTCTTTCTCATAATATATCTTCAATCTTTCTCAAGAGATCCACACCAAATATTCTCTCACAAGAAGCTCTTCGTCAATACTCTAAAAGATATTCTCACAAGAAGCTCTCCATTGATCCACACAAAGGATATTTTGCAAGAGACCATTGCTATCTTATTTATAATTTAAACCTCTAGTTTAATTAACCCATTTTTAGGTCACTTAACCCATTTCTAGGTTACTTAACCTCTTTTCCTTATTTTAGGGTTAACCACTTTCCATAAATAGAAAGTTCTCCAATACTTTATCATTTAAATATTTCATCTTGATTTTGTCACTTCTCTTTATTATTTAAATAATCCACCTTGACTTTGTCACTTTACTTTATCATTTAAATAATGATATCTTCTTTTCAATCACTTTGACTTCTTTGGCCTTTTGGGGCTTCAAGCCAACATGTGAGGGTCCTCCAACTTCATAAGGCCATAACTCTCAAACCATGAGGAATTATGTGACATTCCACATACCACCGGAAATGGTATGAAAAGCACTATCCATATAGGATAGTTTCACCAACAAATTCATTGATATTCATCTCATTATTCCTCAATCAAACATGGGTTCTCTAACCATTCTTCTAGGATAACTCAATCTACAAAGCGTCTTCCTGGGAGGGATTTCACCATAAGGGGACCACTTTGGAGTTCATCCATTTGTGAACTATATGCATCAATCCACCACTACATCATATACATCAACTATGCATCATGTATCAATGAAAACTCATTGATCCATCTTCATCAATATACTAAGATCAAACCTTTGACCTTTGAAACCATTCAATCATCCTTTGGCATCAATCAAACAATCACTTGACATCAATCAATCAATCAATCACTTGAAATCAATCAATGACATCAATAAATCAAACCATTGGAATCAATGACAACATGATCCAACAAGAAACACTTGATGGAACTAACTCGTTCTTGAACGAAGTAAGTACCCCTATAACTCTCTGGAAAATTCATTCATTTTTCATGGTTTTTAGAGGAAATTAGGGGTCGCGCGCCTTAAATTTCTTCATGATTGTGCCCGTATGTGCATTGTTCATTCTCAACGTGCAGATGTACATAAGATGATCTAAAATCAGCATGCATATGTCCGCTACTGTCTTCAAAACATGGCACGTACATGCTTACCAAAATGATAAAACAAAGCCACTAACTCCCAAAAAATTTCATGATTCAGTATGTATGTGAATTGGAGGGAGAGAGAACATGAGGAAGTGGAACAAATGATCGAATATGACCCAACGATTGTGGAAATATTAAAACAATGTGGAATGTGGAAATTATTTAGTTGTCCATTTATGAGACCCCAACAGGGACTACTGAACCACCTGATTGAGTATTGGAACCCCGATGCAGAGACCTTTATGTTAGAAGTCCAATCCTTGACACTCACTATCGAAAATGTCTACTTTTGGACTAGTCTCTCCAGGATGGGTTAGCCGGTGAACTTGAAAACCTTCCCTCCATGGCCATATAACATACCCCATTATGTCCATATGTATTGTGAAGTCGGCATAAAAAAAGTAGGCTCTCAAGTCCCTATACAGAAGATTGATAATCTTGGCTTGAGAGTGGTGATTTATATGATTGGGAGGATTACTGGATCTTTGGCCCTACATCAGGGTTCATGTGCTCAAATGCATTATGCAGTGCAATGTCTGCAACTAGTGAAATTCGATTGGAGCACTACAATGCTCAACTATATGAAAATACAACTAATAGAGTGTAAACATACAAAGAAGAACTTTGCATTCAGGATAGTTTTATGTGCATTATTATTTGAAAGAGTATCGAGCATAATCCCGAAGGAGAGTGTGCAAGGTCACATAACCACCTTTCTAGAACTATGTAGATGGGCCACTTTGATGACTCACCAGGGTGCAGGGGGGGTGAGTGACTCATATGATCACAAGTTATTCAACTGGTAGAAACGACACATTCCATATGTTGGTCTGAAATTCTGCATCTGACTGCTAAAGGTAAGAGCTAGTCCCCCTCAGGTTTTGGAATGTTTTTTTTGTATTAATTAGGTTTCTTGGTCAGCTAATTGATAGGTTTATCAAAATTAGAAACCTGGTTGTACTAGCCAAACAATATGATTGTAGGTTCCCCTTAGCTAATGGCATACATTTTTATGAATAAGTGAGGATATGGAAAGATAAACAAAGGAAACAACAACAAGCAATACAATTAGTTACCTATTGTGTGAGAAATAAGACTCAAAATGATATTTTAATAACTAAACAAATATCTAGATAGAAATCATCCAACAGGTTGCAAAATAAATGATATTTTTACTAAATAAATAGCTTATTAATAGGTTGCATGTCAGAAAAAAGATGAATTACAACAATAGCTTAAAGTAAGAAGGAAATATACATTTCACACATCACAAATTTGCATCCAAGATGAGATTAAAACACATAAAGACTTGAGAAAGAAAACACAATTGTCATCAATATATATATTAACCAGGTAGAGATATTTACAATCATAAGAGCAGGTCCAACCAATTCTGATGCTTGAATCTTTCACTAAAAGATGAACCCTCAAACAATACATTTTTTTTCTATTTATCATTGTTGCATAGGGTTTCAACCATTTTGAAAACTAAAGTTTAACTATGCATAATAACTTGAAAACAACTCTTTGACTCGAGTGTATTCAATTTGTAACATAGTCATGACATACTTTAACTTAATATTAACAAAAAAGTGGTTCATATCACACAAAAATGACCACTTATTATGCTTTGGAAATAATGTTTCGAACCTAGAACAACTAGACTTCTACAAGTTCAAAATACAACTATTGTCTATGATGGAGTAAAATGGCCCTTAAAAAAAGAACTATGACATATGAGGATGACTAGAACTCTGCATTGGTACCCATGTGCATTCCATATGGAGACTAATTGGGAGATAGCTTTATTAGTTGGCATCATCCTAGGACTCTTAATCCTTAACAGAAGTAGTCTACTTCATATTATCTCCTTCAAGAAGAAGTAGGTTTTTTGATGTTTTCTTTGTAGTTTCTGGCGCTTCTTTTGTAGCTTAGAATGTTTCTTCTCCAACTCTTGATTCTGTTGTTGCAAAGTCTGGAATTTTTTTTTAATGCTTGAACCTTGTGGTTGTCCTTTATAGTTTCACCAGCCTCCTCCTTTGGTTTAATTAAAACCAGCTTCTTACCTCTTTCTTTCAACCTTTGCTCATTATCCATGGAATATTTATTATGATTAGCTAGCACTTTTCTTTTTCTGGATCTCATTTCATACATGCACATTACTTCAGACCCTCCTCCATGTGTTTCTTTTATAGACCCCTAAATTTTTGATATATTTGCCTTAATTTCTAGTTTGATGTCATCTGAAAATTGCTTGGAGGGTAGCCTGCACTTGGATAAATGCCATTAGAATCCTACTCGAGATCTTGGCCAAAGTCCCCTGCTTCTTGTTGTATACTTGAATTTGCAGGGTACTCTATTTTGACAACTATAAATTGCACCCCTGAAGTTTCACCCGTGCATAATTTCATTTTTTATTTATCTCCCGTCATTTTCTTCAGTGTATGGATTGCCATTTCTTCCATGTTGGAAAATCTAGAGATTTCCTCATCTTCAATTAGAATTGGTTGGGGGTATTTCAATGATGGGTTAAAAATTGCCTTGGAATTCAATCTTAATTGATTTGTAATTATAGTTTTCATATTGGGATTACTCGGCATTCCAGGGCCTTGATTCCCTTTCCTTTTTTTGTTTTGATTAGCTTCAGGGGACTCCTTAATTAAGGTTTCTGTTAGGACCACACAATGTACCTTTTTGCCCATACTTTTTTCCATTATTATACCCTTGATCACCTGTACTTAGACTCATATTATCACTTCATCTAATCATTCCAAGGTATACAACGTCCTTTCTCATTACTATATGCTTAATCTGTTTTGCATAATATTTTACATCACTTTTGTACTTAACCATTGATTAGACTGCAGGCTAGCATTCAAAGCCTGTTGCTAAAACATAGTCCAGGATGCAAATGCTGAAACACGGAGCCGTTACACAGTCTGAAGTCCCTGCTGCTGAAACACAGTTCAGGTCGCAAATGCTGAAACGTGGAGCTGTTACACAGACCGAAGCCCCCATTGCTGAAACACAGTCCGGAGTCGCAGAGGCTGAAACACAGAGCTGCTACAAATCTTAGAGCTGCAGATGATGAAACACAGAGGAGACCGCCAGAACCAACGATGCTGAAACACAAGCCGTTATAGTTAGCGGTCAAGGACGACACAGTCAAGAGCGCAATTCACATGGCTGAAATATCCCATGAATTACGATGCTGAAACAACATCAACAACGATGAGAAGAAGTTGTTACACCAGCCGTAACAACAATACCTCGTTCAGTTCCTGTATTAGCATTCGGTTGCGTGAGAATAGGACATCCTATGCTGATTTAGAAAGAAGATCCGATTTAGGATAGGATTCAGATATGCATTGTAACAATTGTATCGAAGGGATTTCCTCTTTAAATCAGAGGAATTCACCATTCGAGATATCCAAGTTTTGATGTATTGAAGCAACTGCAGAGAAGCGGGACGTATTCTATCCTTTCAATTTGTAATGTGATATTTTGACAGATGAATATAAGACTTCTTTGAGTACCCTTCTTTAGCTTTTCGTTCAGGGGAATCTTGTGAGAAGGGAGGGCCCACCTTCTTCACAAGATTCACCCATTAGTTAGGAGTGTGTTAAAGTATAATTTATGTT
>JZKD02S1345907.1:492798-509670 GCA_000966675.3 Picea glauca | reverse complement strand
AGTTAGTTCATACATGTAACAATGGTATCTATTTTATATTTGATGTTTGGACTACAACCTCTTTGCCAACACTAAAGAGAACTTGAGAATTCTATTCTTGGTGTTGTGTTTGGGTTAAAAAGGAAGGTATCAAAATAGTCAGGAAAGCAATAGGAAGTGTCTGGATGATGTGTTGAGGTGTTGTCCATACCATCCAACTCATAATGGTGGAATGCATGACATAGTAATGTGGTATTATGTAGCCAATGCATGGATGCATTGTGTAGAGGTGGCCATGGAAATTGCCACATTGATTGCTATTTTATCTACTAATTAATTGTTACATTATGAAAAGCATGTGGTGTTGAAAATGCATAATGATGGATAGATGCATTATATTTAAAATAGATACTAGTTGAAGGTGATTGGATTGTTGTTGTTACAATTACAAGTTCATTTTTTGGAGCTATTAAAAATATCACAAGTGATATTACAGGAATTATTGAATGCAATGGGGTGAATGCATGTATATATTATATAACATAGAAATGATTGTGCTAATAGATGAAATGATGTGAGTATTGATAACTCATGAAGTTGAAAACACTTCGGGAACTGTTAGATATTACAACAAGAAAGTTGTTGGTTAAAGTAGCTACATAATGATAAATTACAGAAAATCTTTGTTGGGGGAGACAGAGTAATAAAAATATTTCTGGATAGAAGAAAGAAAATATTGGTTGATAATACATATGTAGTTAATGATGAGTTTGTTCCAATTGATAGTTGGATTAATATAAGTGAATGGATTGTAGTTGTAAACAATTTTGATATCACTTTGTGATTTTGTTTTGAATCGTTTCCATGTATATATAGCTTGTACATGAGATATTGACAATTTGTTTGGATGAGGAATGTTGAAATTACAAGAAGAAAATTTCTTGAATATGTCAGTGTAGTAAGCCTATAAAGAAGACCTATTCCTATTTTTACTAGATCCAAATCATTATGAGAAGAAGCTCATGTCTGGAAATTTTATTTTTCCTATATAAAATAGTTTTGGGAATTATAATTAAATAATTAATGACAAATTATTTTGGCTGAATGTAAATCAAGAAAATTGCATGTAGGATGGTATTGAATATGGTAGTGATGTAATACCATAATGAATATTGATATCTACAACTGCAAAACCAAACATTATGAGAAAAAATCTTATGCTTGGAAAATTTTGTTTTCCTGTATAAAAACAGATTTGACATTTATGATTGAAAATGGTTACAATGATATCTCATGATGACTGTATGTGTATAATACATATGAGATGTTGGATATGCTAGTTGGAAAGCATGGAAAGGGCTACTATTGTGACATGAGAACCCTGTGTCCCTAGAAATATTCTTGTGCAAAAAAAATCTTTGGTCAGGCAAGATGGATCGTCTGAGAGACTATATAGCAGAGAAGGGGATGCCTGAGCCTGGGTCTAGAAGGTGAGTGACCATGAGGGAGAGAATACTTTGATATCTCTTGTAAAATATTGATTGGGATCGTGCACACAATGGGTATGTCAAGGGAAAACAATGATCCAAGTTAACAAGACATCCATATGGATGCAGCTCCATGAATCGCATAGATAAGTATTGTACCGGATTATGAAAAAATTACTTTTAAATTATGAACAAAAATACAAAACAAATTATGCACAAATTGTGAATTGACATGCTAGCTGATTTGAAATGTTGTAGGAAAACAATGAATGTTGAGGATCTAGAAAATTACCAAACTATGAGGGAAAACAAGAAGGTGGTGCTGGAGCAACTAAATGACAAGGGCATAGAATGAAGAAGTTCCAATGGATTTTTTGCAGCTAGAGCTTTTGAGGCCACAACTACGAAACTTCTTGGTCAAGTGCACTAGAGCCCTAAAGATAAGTGGGGTAGCCTAAGGGACTGCATGGCAGATAAATGGGTTCATTTGCTTGGGTTGTGCATGGCTGAGAGGGAAGGAGAGCATGTTGGTTGGAACTACTTCCGGAAATATAAAATTTATACATGTTTTGGGTCAGAATACCTATGTATACATGTTTAATTTTAGGCCAGAGTGCCTATGTATCTAAGATTTGGTTGGAATGTCTATCTGAATTAAGGCCAAAGAGCCTACACTTGTAATGTTAGTAATGTTGGAATGGTGTAGTGCATTGAGGACAATGCTAAAATAAGGGGAGGAGGATGTGTTGATGAAAATTTATGAATTACCTTACTCAATCATTTTCAAACATTTCCTAGCTAGGACAAGATAGTAGGGAATGTCACCCTAGGTTTTATAGCCTCAAAAATATTCTCCCAATCCGCAAGTGTTAATTACAAGGGTTTAGGTTGATTTATTAATGAAAATAATGTTGCAATATAAAATAAATTTTATATAAGTTTATGAAATCTACAAAGATTACATAAGGTAAACATGGGGATCAAAAAGAGAAAATTAACCAAGTCATAAATACACATATATAAGACATGATAGCAATTTGGTTTATTTCAATCTGAGATATCAAAAGTGTTTTTCTATTTACATCCAAAAATATATAAATATCCACATCATCCACATTATCCACAAAATACCAAAACATATCTTGTTGTCCAAACATTTTAAAAACCACTAGCATTGTCTTCATCAACTCAAATCATAAAAACACATAATCTAAAAACCATATTTTCCACTTTGTGAGGCAACTTTTTTTTCCACTCTTGTTTCCCTTTGATTTCTTGGAAGTAGTTCGTGCTTGGTTAGACCCTTGGGGCTGTATCTCACTAATAAAATGGGAGTATTCATCCTTCAAATGCATGTGGGAAGACACTGTTTTTGAGGAATCATTCGAGGGAGAATAAGGGGAGGAAACTGCTTTTCCTTTATCTTGCACAGGTTGGGGAATATCAGTTTTAGGTCTTTTACTAGCATGTGAAGATTGAACAGGAGAATTAGGATGGTAAATATGGAAATTGGGATTGACATATGGTGGGAGAGGTAATTACATATTGGGCCAAGAACGATGGTGAGAGAAAACCATGTTGATGATCTCTTTCCATCCATCATTTGCAGGGACTTCCGGTTGCAAGGACACATGTGGAGGAATGAGAATTCCAAGGATATTCTGAGGCTAGAAAGGAGGTATTTCTGGCTGAGGGTGCATTATTCCATGACCAATCCAATTAAGGAACCCATCCTATAATAGTTGGTTCAATTCTTCGGGATCAACATCAAAATGGATCGAAAATATAGGTCGTTTAGAACCTAGGTTCCAATTTCCCATGCCTCTGTTATTTCTTCCATTGTTTCCCCTACTAAAAATGTTCATCCTATAGAATCATTTCATCAGTACTGAAGCTCTTAATAAACCATACATGACACTTTGCTTACATGAATAAAAAATTGTCTCAAGAATTTACACGAGATACATGCAAATCCATCCATAACAAATCATTCATTAGTTGCCAAGTGAATAAAGGGTGATAGGGTTCATGGGAAATACGAAGGAAGTGTAATTAGAGAAAAGTGGTATAATGATAGGGAATTAATACACGAATATTGTTCAACAATTAATCAAACAATTTATTGTGTAATAAAGTATCAAAATATCAGTCACAAACCCTTGATGTGTTATCCCTTTGTCGTTTTTACACAATCTTTTCCTTTTGAATTTATTTCACAGAACAAGGATGCAATAAGTGAAATTGGGATTATGAGGGGAATGTAATGAGAAAAAAATGATAGAATGATAGGGAATTGATATGGATATTGTTCTATTGAAAATAAATCAAAACATGCAATCAGAACATATCTTTGTACATACCTTCAAAGTTTAACAGTGTTCACCTTTTTAAAACAATAATTTAAATTGTTACTTTCATTGACAAATTGCTTGTTGGCTTCCAAACAATAATATATATCCCCATAATTATTTAATTACAATAGCCATTGTATCCATATAATCATTATATGACAATCATAGAGAACACCATTGCAATCTCTATAAGAAACCACAAGAGCCTCTGAGCCACAACCAAACATTAACTCGAAAGCTAAATCCTTTAAAACCAACAGGAACATGCATAGTGTTTACGACCATTTACATCCATCATTTATTTCAACATTGTTCAATGTAATCAGACTAGATGTTATAACTCTTATTCGGGCCTCAAACAATTCACACACATGTGTCCCTTTTAATACAATCAACATAACAATTGAACCAAATAACATTCAATACTTCAAGCCCAAGCTTCAAATAAATAAGTGTGTATAGAATTCTTCCAAAATTTCCAAATGAGGAACTCAACAAAATCGTGCCCAAGTAACCAAACATGCATAATTCTCCCATCAACCATCGAATTGGAGTAAAATGATATCAATGTAATATTTAGGGTTTAATATAGCAAGTGGAAGGTATGAATAGGTGGTTCAACCAGAGGGTTTGGTATTCGAATAGCGTAGACATCTCATGCCCTATCAAAATTTATCACATAACAATAATATGTAACAAATCTCTCGGTTGTAAGGGTTTCAAAAATAACAGACACCCATTTCCAACATGAAACAAAATGAACCCAATCCCTTTAATCAGCACTGTAAAATGAGAAACCAAGAACACACCCGTGCCTGACCAAAAAGCATGCATAATGCTTCCATCAACTTTTGGATGGCATTAAATTCATACTGTGTAATGTTTACCAGGAAATGGTGAGGTTATAGCATGCAACTAACAACTCAGGGTTTTTCCAAGAAAAGGTATGAAACACTATAATATTTCACCATTTCTCATTAAAACCACAGGGTCGAAATAATATGTGTACACTAACCACAGAGATGAACATGGCATGAGAAAAATTAATCACAGAGACATGTATTAACAATCCATAGGTAGGTTACTCGCAAAGATCAAAGCTTGGGAAAACCATGATAATCAATTTCCATAGAGAGACCAGACCCAAAACCCAAGCCATAACCGAGCAGGCTCCACTACAAATTTTATTCAACAATTCTATGCGAAGATTACACACATCAAGAAGAGCATGACCATTTTCTTTTTTAAGTGCCAACATTTTACAACAACCACCATATGAAACCCAGGATGCAAACACCAATACACAGTTCAAAATATCATAATAGATTGAGAATCACACAGACCAAGAGCAGCCAGAGCCAAAAGTTGATTCAAAGGGCAGAGTAACTATCATGGATGAAAGAGTAAGAAAACCCATACCTAAAAAATCCCACAGGAGGAAAAACAATATTATATATCTCCTTCATGGTCGAACAAGGAGGAACAACAAAAACTACCAGAGCCAAAACAAAATTCAAGAATGACTAGGGTGACGATCTCAAGGGGAGTTTGAGTGACATGTTCTAAATGCACGTCGCTTCTCCCTTCCAACTTCATTCAATTCAAAGTGTGATTCAAGCCAATTCACCATAGCACTATACCATTAATCAACCAAATATCCATTGCTATATCACGTTTTCAAAGTGCGCCACCCCTTGGTAATGTCAAATTTCTTAAAAATAACAATGTGCTAGGAACATAACCCATTGTGCAACCATTTATGAAACTCAAACAAGGCACATAACCATAGTAGAAAGGGTCAAGAGCACCCATCCTTTGTCATAACAATACAATATTAGAACTTGAGTATAGTTCTTTTATCCAAAAGGGTAGCATTATTAACTTCTATCAAAGATCATCCAAACCATTTAATGCCATGTTTAATACAATATTAACACCAAAACTAGATTATAATTCTTTCATCCATAGGGGAGTCTTAACATATTTTTTCAGAGATCATCAAATCTATTTAGTGTCGTGTTTTAATACCCAACCACCACATGTTACCACAACATTTTAAACCATGATTTGAAACAAATGAATTGTAGAAGACTGTGTTGGTATCATTACATATTAAAACAAAATATAAGTGCAACATGTCCACCATAGCACCATAAGTCTAACAAGGGGGTCCCACCTACTAGTTTATTATTAATATAGTTAAATAATAAAGCTTGGCACTCATTTGCGAGCATAGTATTCAGCGTTGCGCTTTTAAGTGTCAAGAAACTGGAGACTCCATAGAGAAATCTATTTCTAACATATTAAGAAATCAAAATTTCCGGGTCGGCAGACTAGGTGAACCATAGATCAAGGAATTATTTACCATAATGATTATGAAACATGGGGAGTGAGGTGATTTAATGGAAAAAATGATTCGGGAATTTAGGGATATCTCATGCAAAGTGTTACATATGAGGGGTTTATTCATGTATGCATAACATTATGTTGGTCACTGTGAAAGCGTTTATTGTTTAAAGGAGAAAAACTTTTGGTGTGCTCTTTTTGAATCTCAGGGTGGAGGGAAGAAAGGGGGTACAAAAATTAGGGATGAAAATCCAATTATCTATCTAACAACAACACTAGAACAAGAGAGAAATCTCAGTGATGTCTACAAGGGGGAGATCATGACGGTTGTGTACTTGATTTTTATTGATTAAAAATACTTACATAATAGCATCGATGTGGAAAAAATGATCCAGAGTTTATTTATGAAAAGAAAAGAAATTAATAAAAGAAAAACAACAGAAATTAAACAACAAATAAAAATCAAAGCGATGAAACAAAAAATTATAATACAGAAGTAACCTTTATGCAGTGTTTTAACTCTCAAACTAGTTCCACATAGTGTTTCAAGTGGGAACCATTGGTACTATAGGAAAATAATCGCTCTTCCAAGTCCTTTAAAAGGTAAGAATTTTCTCCTAGGACAAAATATATTTTAAAAGGACCCAACCATAATTTTTTAAACTTAGAATGTCTTCCTCTATCAGCATGGGCTGAATCCCAAAGAAAGACTTTCTCATTTACCTTAAATCTGGCAACTTTTGTGCTTTTATTGAAATATTTCTTTACGGTTTGTTGTCTTCTCTTTATGTTCTCCAAGGAAAAAATCCTTTGTTCCTCTAAAGATAATAGTGAATTTATCCTTTGAGAGACATTAGAATAATTTAATTCTTCGATTTGTAGCATCAGTCGTAGAGAAGAAAGTTCCAGGTCAGTAGGCATAATATATTATTGACCATAAACAAGTTGAAAAGGAGTGTAACATGTGCTTACCTTGGTAGTAGTGTGATCTACCCAAAGGGTGTAAGTGAGGATGGTGTTCCCTTGACGAGGCTTATATTCAATGTGCCTCTTGATAATTCTAACCATATTTTTGTTAGTAGACATGGATTGCCCATTTCCTTGAGCGTAATAACTTGATGAGGTAAAAAATTTGACTCCCAACTTAGCTAGAAACTGAGTCAGCTTAGCAAAAGTGAAAGTGGGACTGTTGTCTATAATAATTTCTAAAGGAATTCCAAATATGGAGAAAATATTAGTTTCAAGAAAATAAATAACATGTTCATCCTGTGAATGTTTAAGTGGGACAACTTCAGTCCATTTCGTAAAATAATCTGTGGTTGTCAAGATTAAAACATGCCCTATTGAAGATGTAGGATTAATAGGATCGATAAAGTCCAGACCACATTTCGAAAAAGGAAAAATAGGGAGGACAGGTTGCAAAGGCATGGCAGAAAGAAGTTCTTTCCCAATGAATTTTCGGCACTTGTCACAAGATCTTGAAAAGTTATAAGAATCTCAAAAATTTTAAGGCCCGTAATACCCTTTCTTAGTGATACTAAAAGCAATAGTTTTAGCAGAAAAGTGGCCACCCACATGAATAAATTAATCTAAATATCCATGGGTTTATTGTAATGGTTTATGTTCTTCCTCATTATTTACACACCGAAGTAATATACCATCGACAAATCTCATGAATAATAAGTCTCCTAAAATAACATATCTGGAAGATTCAGGACATAGCCTTCTCCTTTGATGAGTATCTAAGCTATCTGGACATTTATGATTTTGCAAGTAATACACCAGATTTTATACTAGGGGTGTTTAGCTATAGGAAGGGTTTGAATATCAATGTAAAATAGTGTTGAAAGAGGATTATCTTGTTCATCAATTTATTCACTTGCTTCAGTATGTTGAGCCAAGTGAAGAGCTAAGTCTCGTCCCTTAATTGTTTTCAAAGTCATAATGGTAAAATCATGCTCTTGGATCTTGGTAAGACAATGTCCAAGCTTCCCTAAAAGATAATTTTGGACAACGAAAAACTTGACAGTAGTCAAAGGGATTTTTACCAGTGTGTGCTTGCCTACGATAAAGTGGAAACATTTCTCCACGGCTTTAACAATATAAAAAGCATGTTTTTCGATATAAGAATACTTGAATTCATCATATGATAATCTTTGACTCATGTAAGATACTGTTTTTTTTTTATTCTAGTCATCACAGTATATGAGAATAACAAAGATTGCTTCCTTCGTGGAATTAGTGTATATAATAAAATCTTTCTCAAATTTTGGCTTCACCAAAACTGGTGAGGAACTGATTTCCTTCTTAATCCTTATGAAATAATTCTCGACGTCATCAGTCCAATAAAAGGAGTGATCTTTCTTGAGAAGATTGTGAATTGGTTTGACCATTATAGCAAAATCGGGAACAAATCTGGTTGATAATGCCTATAAAGGATTGAACCTCCTTTTTGAAAGTGGGAGCAGGAAGGTTTAGAATAGAAGTGATCCTTTCAGGATATATGATTATTCTTGAATAAGAAACAATATATGCCCAACGAGCTTTCCCTTGGTAACGTCAAAAATAGACTTATAAGGATTTAAAGAAATGCCTAACATTCTGCATCATATGAGAACTTTTCTAAGATGACCAAAATGATCCAAACGGTTCTTTGAATATACAGTCAATTCATCAAGATAAATCTGAATAATTTTACCGATCAGATCATCAAAATCTATCTTCATATCTCTTTGGAAGGTGGCACCTTCATTAGATAAACCAAAAGGCATGTGTTCATAATAAAATGTGCCCCAACGTGTAGTGAAAGTGGTTTTGTATTTTTCAGTCCTTTTTACCTTGATCTAATTATAGCCAGAAAAACCATCAAGTAAGGACACCATTTGTGAACCTGTGACTTGCTGCAAAATCATTTCCATATTAGGGAGAGGAAAATGGTATTTTATGCTTGCTCTATTTAATGCACGGAAATCAATGCATATATGGATATTCCCATTTGTTTTTCGAACGTGAACCAAATTGGAAACCCAGTTAGAATACTTAATAGGAAAAATTATCTCATCTTTCAAAAGTTTTTCCAACTCCTTCCTAATAGTAGCTTCAAGTGCGGGGTTAATGGGTCTTTTTTTTGTCCTAAATAGTTTTATACACTCCTTGATAGGAATGACATGTTTTGTAATAGCAGGATCAAAACCACGAAGATCCTCATATGACCAAGAAACAACATATTGAAACTCATGAAGTAATTCAGTGAATTTCATCTTTTCTTCATCAGTACATCGGGCACCTATCTTAACATTCTTTGGGGAATCGGGTGTTCCAATGTTCAAGGAAATGGTTTCACCCACTTTCCTTTTTGACTCCTCTTCTTTATGCTTCTCTTTGTTTCCTACATCACTCGAAGAAAATGAACTTTCTAGAGGAGTCAAGCCCTTCATAATTTTGTTGTTTTCCATGGCTATAATCTCCTTGAAATTATATGGTTCATTTTGTATGAAAGAACAAATTCTTTCATCGCTAGGGAAGACATTCCATGACTCTACATTGTTAGGGATATGAGGATGATATAAATATTTAAAAGTACAATCAGGTCTTTATGGCAGAAGTTACCAAGTAGGAGAGGCTGGAAAAACAACTAACATGCCAGCCATTGAATTCAATTCGCTTTTAACATGAGTGATGTTAAATGATAATAAGTTCGATATAATCATACAAACATCTTGGGTGCAGTGTTTCATTAACTTGTTGCTAAGAGAATATATTTTACATACAAGGTTCACAAGAATCTCGGAGTCCTGAAAAATATAAGGTGTCCACAACCTAAATTATAGGCATTTTCAATGCCTAGCAATAATGCTTCAAATTCAGTGACATTGTTTATGCAAGAAAAATCTAACCTGTAGGAAAAGTTGTGAATTTTACCTACAGGTGAGTACAAGATAATGCCATCTCCATTACCTTCGTTGGAGCATGATCCATCAAAGTGCATGTGCCACATACCATCCTCCAGATCAACTTGTTCCAGGGTAGTGTTATCCTCATCCCCAAAGATGGATTACACTCCTAAATCCTCCTCGACACAATTTACGTTAGGTTGTGGAATGCTTTCTATATATGGTGAGATTCTTCCTTCCCTTAGGACTATGATATTCTTTCCATTTTGAGGAATGGATAGATTTGTCCCATCAAGTGAAAGATATCCACTTGACAAGTCTTGTCAATCTCTTCCTAAAATGATTGAATAGTTACTTACTGGCATGTCAATTACCTGGATATTAAGGGTTGTCCTTATTTCAGGATGTGTGCACAGAACCAAATTCACGTCTTTGATTTCTCCCATAGTCGATTGTTGTAGAGTACATATGAGAGAATGCTTCTAGAATTTTCATTGGTATAAGATGATCCTAGCTCTTCCATAATATTTCAACATTACGCTTGGGCCCGAACCATCGTCAATTAGGAAACAATGGGCTATTTTGTCCATAATTTTTACAGAAATAAAAAATGGGGGGTTTTTTACAGGGTGTCTAAAATTATTTACACCTACTTTATTTACAATAGAATCCTCTTCTTTTACCTCTTTAGAGAGATTGGCTATGGTGGAAGCTTTTCCTTTCATGAAATTTTTTAGATGCTTTTGTTCCTTAGGGACGACAACCATGTCCAGAAGAGTAGCATTGGACTTGATATTAGCCAATTGGTTGAGAATGTTCTATTTAGAGGAGGGAATAGAGGAGGGAATTCCTTGACTGTCAAGAGTCTTGGTAGCTTGTATAGTAGCAATTGGTGAAGATGAGATTGGGATGTAAGAAGTACGAGGGGGATCATATTTTCCTTTTGAATCATAGTATTTATTCCTTTTGGTTCTTCCCAATATAGAACGACAATGGTGATTTCGGGCCTTTTGCCAAATATTTTATCTCTAGCACTCTTATTTACCTCACAAGTAATTTTCTTGTGATTTTCCTCACAAAAGTTACGCCAACTGTGAGGCATGATGGCCTTGGGCTGAATTTTTTTTTCATTGGCATTCCTAAAATATGGTGAAGAAGAAGATGATGCACCGAGATTAAGTGAAGGGACATTTCCCTTTTTCTCATATGATATCATCTGATTATTCATATCCAGTACAAGTTGTAAGAGGACAGACATGTTCATTTTTTTAATTGAGTCTTCCTTGGGAAGACCTGTTCTTTCCATTTGTTCTTCATACTCTAGACAAGTATGAAGAGAGGAACCAAGATTGTCAATAGATTTTTCTTTAAGCCTATGATAATAAGGGGAAGGTAGATCATTATAGTAATGCATAAAAGCAGTTTGGTTCTAGGGGCGAATAAGTTCGGGAATTTGATTATACAACTTGGTGAAACGAAGGTTGAAATACTTAATAGTCTCATCGTCATTGTACACAATGTTATTTTATTCCCATAATTGTTTGTTTGGGATCTTATACTGCCCATAAGTGGACTTAAACCAATAAACTAACTCTTCCCAAGTGGAAATAATCTTGGGAGGGAGATTGAAAAACTTTGTCGTTGCTTTCCCTTCGAGAGATTTGAAAAATAAGCGCATACAAGTATCATTTTCATTAGCTCCTATATTATGAGAGGCATTAGAGAATGCCACCAAGTGTTTTTTTGTAGTGACTATGTCATTTCCTGAAAATCTAGGAATATGTTCTTTAAATTTTGGTAGCAGACAAGTGGTAGGTGCTAGGTTCAAGGGAGAGGATACACGCCACGGGGTAGTAGTATCATCCTCCTCAAATTGAAATAGCCCATACTTCTTTATGACCTTAGCAGGGTTAGTATTCGATTTGATAGGAATCTGATGGCTATACAAACTACCAATCACTGATGAGGCTAGAGGTTGAGATGATGAGCCACCTCCAGTGCCAACAGAGCCACCCACATATGCAATTTTGTAAATTATAGGTAGGGGTGAGAAAAATGAACTATCTGAATCAGACAAAGTTCTCCTTAGAGTGCCTTGTTGGGTTGACAAACATCGTTCCTTCTTCCTATTTCAGCAATAGGAGTGATTTCAGGAAACAATCCTCTTCTTCTCTTAGAGATGCGAGGATTTAAGGACATGAAAAACAATATCAAAACTTTAGGAAAAAGAGAGCTACAGTTGATTCCTAGGCTGCCTTTTCCTGGCCTCCCAGCGTTCTCAAACACTTATGTCTTTTTCAATTACTTCCCATGAGCATTCAAGATCAGCTCGGGTATTAGCGGTTTCTAAGATGGTATTGAATAAAGTTAAAGAAATTTTGGTTTGATATTTAAGATCATGCTCAATATTGGGCTTCCTTGTAAAAGGTATTGTCATGAGGAAAAGAAAGAAGTCAAAGAATCAAAAACAAAAACATAAATATTCAATGATAATCATGAATACAATCAACCAGAGAGATATGGAAGATCTCCCCAGTATAGTCGCCAAATAAATGTTTATGAAAAGGTATGAATTACCTTACTCAATCATTTTCGAATCTTGCCTAGCTAGGACAAGATAGTCGGGAATGTCACCCTAAGTTTTATAGCCTAAAAAATATTATCCTAGTCCACAAGTATTAATTACAATTGTTTAGGTTGATTTGTTAATGAAAATAATGTCGCAATATAAAATAAATTTTATATAAGTTTCTGAAATGTACACAGATTACAGAAAGTAAACATGGATATCAAAAAGAAAAAAGTAACCAAGTTATGAATAAACATATATGAGATAGAATAGCAATCTGATTTATTTCAATATGATGTATCAAAAGTGTTTTTCTCTTTACAAAACCCCTGCGAGGGCACGGACCAAAGTCTGATTTAGAGATCCCTGATGAAAACCATACAAAAAGAATTCGACAATAAAGTAAAATTGAAATTTATAATCAGGATCAGCTTGCCACAAACTGCTGCCAATTTGACTCTGCAAGATATCCTTTATTAGCTATGAAACTTAATTCACAAACATACAAGAATACACAGACTATCAAGGATGGATCATCACCTCTAAAACAAGCGTTTGAAAAGTTTGGTTTAGTATTGAACCTTGTTGTCTACAATAAGACCTTGCAGTCAAAAAGAGAATTAGGCTTTGAATAAACTCAAGAATGAAGGAAAACTGAAACTATCTCATGAAACCAAAAGAGAAAACCTTAGTCTTTATTTCTCCTTCTATTATCCCCGTGTCTCTTCTTCTCATTCAGATTTTATTCTTTTGAAATAAGTTGTAGTTAAAATACTTTCTTTAGTTAATTTAGTTTGACTTAACTAATTAGTTTATGATAATTAAATAATAATAATATAGTTAAGGGTCTTTAATTAAAAATAACTAGGTAGGTGGGACCCCTTGTGACTCCTGTCATTTTTTCTTTTCAAATCATAAAATATAACACAAAAAGGATAATCATTTTAGCCATATGCCACCATTGTAGCTCCCTTAAATATATTTCAAACTGGATATTTGAATATCAAAAATAATTAATATAATATCCAAAAATATATAAATATCCACATCATCCACATTATCCAAAAAAATACCAAAACAGACCTTGTTGTCCAAACATTCTAAAAACCACTAGCATTGTCTTCATCAACTAAAATCATAAAAAAACATAATATAAAAACCATATTTGCCACTTTGTGAGGCAATTTTTCTTTTTTCACTGTTGTTTCCCTTTGATTTCTTGGAAGTAGCCCATGGTTGGTTAGACCCTTGGGGCTATATCTCACTGATAACATGGGAATAGTCATCCTTCAAATACATTCGGGAAGATACATATTTTGAGGAATCATTGGAGGGAGAAGAAGGGGAGGCAAATGTTTTTCCTTTATCTTGCATAGGTTGGGGAATATCAGTTTTTAGTCTTTTACTAGCATCCGAAGATTGAACAAGAGAATCAACATAGGTAATATGGACATTGGGATTGATAGGTGGCGGGAGAGGTAATGACATATTGGGCCAACCACGATGGTGAGAGACAACCGGTTTGATGATCTCTTTCCATCCATCATTTGCAGGGACTTTCAGTTGCAAGGACACATGTGGAGGAACAGGAATGGCAGGGATGTTTTGAGGATGGAAAGGAGGTATTTCTGGCTGAGGGTACACTATTCCATGATCAATCCATTTAAAGGACCCAGCTTGGAAAAAATGGTTCAATTCTTTGGGATCAACATCAAAATGGATGGAAAATCGAGGCCTTCTAGGACCTCGGTTACAATTTCCCCTGCATCTGTTATTTCTGCCATTGTTTCCCCTACTAAAAAATCCCATCCTGTAGCAGCAGTTCGTCAGTAATGAATCTCTTAATAAACCATACATGACACTATTCTTACATGAATAAAAAATTGGCTCAAGAATTTACATGAGATACATGTAAATCCATCCATAACAAACCATTCATTAACTGCCAAGTGAATAGGGGGTGATAGGGTTCATGGGAAACATGGGGGGAGTGTAATTAGCGAAAAATGGTATAATGATAGGGGATTAATATCTTTGAATATTGTTCAACAATTAATCAAACAATTTACTGTGTAATAAAGTATCAAAATATCAGTCACCAACCCTTGTAGTGTTATCCCTTTGTCGCTTTTACACATACTTTTCCTTTTGAATTTATTTATAGGACATGGATGCAATAAGTGAAATTGGTATTATGAGGAGAATGTAATGAGCGAAAAATGATAGAATGACAGGGAATTTATATGGATATTGTTCAATTTAAAATAAATCAAAACATGCAATCAAAACATATCTATGTATAGACCTTCCAATTTTAACAGTGTTCACCTTTTTAAAACAATAATTTAAACTATTATTTTTGTTGAAAAATTGCTTGTTGGATTCCAAAAAATAATCTATATGCCTAGAATTATTTAATTACAATAACCATTGTATCCATATAATCATTATATGACATTCATAACGAACAACATTTCATTCGCTATAAGAAACCACAATAGCCTTTGAGCCACAACCATACATTAACTCGAATGTTAAATCCTTTAAAACCAACAGGAACACACATTGTTTATGACCATTTGTATCCATCATTTATTTCAACATTGCTCAATGCAAGCAAACTGGATGTTATAACTCTTATTCGGGCCTCAAACAATTCACACACATGTGTCCCTTTTAATACAATCAACATAATGATTGAACCAAATAACATTCAATACTCCGAGCCCAAGCTTCAAATAAATAAGTGTGTACAAACTTCTTCTACAATTGCCAAATGAGGAACTCAACAAAATCATGCCCAAGTAACCAAGCACGCACAATGCTCCGATCAACCATCGAACTAGAGTAAAATGATATCAATGTAATATTTAGGGTTTAAGACAGCAAGTGGAAGGTATGAATAGGTGGTTTGACCGTAGGGTTTGGTATTCGAATAGAGTGGAAAACTTATGCCCTATCACAATTTACCACATAACAATAATATGTAACAAATATTTTGGTTGTAAGGATTTCCAAAATAACAGAAAACCATTTCCAACAGGAAACAAAATGAGTTCAATCCCTTTAATCAACACTGTAAAATGAACAACCAAGAACAAAACTGTGACCAACCAAAAAGCATGCATAATGCTTCCATCAACTTCTGGGTGGCATTAAATTCATACTCTGTAATGTTTACCATTAAATGGTGGAGGTTATAGAAATAATATAACGACTCAAGGTTTTGCTAAGACAAGGCACAAAACACTTTAATCTTTTACCAGTTCTCATTAAAACCACAGGGTCAAAATAGTGTGTGTACACTAGCCACAGAGATGAACATGGCGTGAGAAAACTGAATCACAGAGACCTGTATTAACAATCCATAGATAGGGTACTCGCAAATATCAGAGCTTGGGCAAACCATGATAATCAATTTCAACAAAGAGACCAGACCCAAAACCCAAGCCATAATCAAGCAAGATCCACTACAAATTCTATTCAAGAATTCTATGTGAAGATTACACACAGTAAGAAGAGCATGACCATTTTCTTTTCTAAGTGCCAACATTCTAGAACAACTGCCATATGAAACGCAAGACGCAAACACCAATACATAGTTCAAAATATCATAACAGCTTAAGAATCACATAGACCATGAGCAACCAGAGCCAAAATTTGATTCAAAGGGTAGAGTAACTGTCATGGATGGAAGAGTAAGAAAACCCATACATGGAAAATCCTGAGCGAGGACAAACAAGACTGTATATCTCCTTCACAACTGAACAAGGAAGAACAACAACAAATACCAGAGCCAAAACAAAATGCAAGAATGACTAGGGTGATGGGCTCGAGTGGAGTTTGAGTGACGTTCAGTAAATGTACGTCACTTCTCCCTTCCAACTTCATTCAATTCAAAGTACGAGCCAAGCCAATTCACCATAGAACTATACCATTAATCAACCAAATATCCATTGCCATATCACTTTTGCAAAGTGCGCCACCCCTTGTTGTTCAACAACACAGGTATTCCAACAGAGGATGAACACCTTCAGTAACCACTCACATAACCAGACCAAAGATCAACACACCAATGTTTTCACGTGGTAAAACCCCTACGGGGAAACATCCACGGCCCCAGCCAACGTGGCCACTTGGAGCAGTTTATTAATGCAAAGAAAAAGATTATAGAGAGATTTTACAAGAAAGTTTCTCACAATCGATCATCGGCAAATGACCCTCCATGCTCTTTAAATAGAGATCAT
>JZKD02S1345907.1:470665-482975 GCA_000966675.3 Picea glauca | reverse complement strand
TCTCCAAGGCAAGAAAAATCACTTGGACTCAAGGTCAGTATTTGATTTTCTAACTGTTGTGCTCAAATAATATTGAGTTTACCAAACACAGATTCAATCTTGTCCCAAGCTACTTTGGGGTTATTAATTCCTTGAAGGTGGTACCTTAGATCAGGAGAGATGGACATTCCAATTAGTCCACGTGCTTCATCATTCCTATTATCCCATTTGGATTTCTTATCATCATCAATGGAGGTTGTTTCCTTTCCCATGGTAATCCGGTACAAGCCTTTACTTCTCAATAAATCTTCCATATGGGATTTCCATTGGAAGTAGTTGTTGTTGGTAAGCATGACAATACTTGTAGAATCCATATTAAATATGTAGATAATGAAGATTTAAAAACTGCAACTAATGATCTGGATGGAAAGATCTTGAAAATTTGTGCGGCTTTAAAAAAAACGGTGTTGAAAACGGACTTCCGATGTGAGAGTGATGCCCCTTTTAAAAAAAGGCATAAATGGTGACCAAATAACCACGTGATAGTGTAATCTACTTTATGAAGTGACCCACTTTTATAAAGAGAAGTGGGGATCACTTTTACAATGAGGTTACCTTATAACAGATAAGTTGCATGCAAAATAACTCTAAAATAAAATATAAAGATACTTATAGTGATTCACTTTTATACTTGAAGTGAAATGCACTTTACAATTTATAGCATGAAGTTTTTCAAAAAAGGTAACAAAAGAGAGACTTGAACTCAAGACCTCTTACTTAATAAGGCAAGTTTTAACCAAATGGTCTAGCAAAACATATTGTAATGTTCAGAAGGAGGATTGGGGATGTTGTTGTTGTTGTTGTTGTTGTGGAAGACGGCCTTGGAGAGCATGCTCCAAAAAAAATCTTTTCACACGAGAAAAAAATTTCACTTCTCGATGACAACAAGGGTTAGATCTCGGTTAGCTTACCCGGAAAATGCACCTTTTCCTATCTATTTCTGATTTTCCGAGATCGCACAAGGCGTGGGGAAAAGAGAATATGTAGATATAAAAGAGTAGCAGCCCGGAAATAAAAAATACAAACCGAAATAAAATCAAAACTTTGCAAAAATTTAAAAAAAAATTGCGTATTCAGACTTTATACCTCCGGATCTGACTGTAATGGTCGTATCTTGGGAAAATGAAAACCTTTTCGAGTGAAATGAAAAGTGTCCCTGAATGAAACGAGTGCTCCGGATGTAATGGAACAGTCCTCTCAGCCCAAAAATGTACAGAAATGACAGAAAATGGAGATGAGGCAACTCGGCTTCACGATCTCGATCTACAACAGGAGCAGGTCTTCAAACAGGCTCTGATACCATGTTCGACAACACAGGTATTCCAACAGAGGACGGACACCTTCAGTAACCACTCACATAACCAGATCAAAGATTAACACACTGATGTTTTAACGTGGTAAAACCCCTACGGGGAAACATCCACAGCCCCAGCCAACGCGGCCACTTGGAGCAGTTTATTAATGCAAAGAAAAATATTACAGAGAGATTTTACAAGAGAGTTTCTCACAATCGATCATCGAAAAATGAACCTCCATGCTCTTTAAATAGAGATCATGGACCAATCGGGTGTTAAGCCATGGATCAATGGTCGTTAAAATCGAGGAGAGCATGAACCGTCAGATCACTCTATGTCGGGAACATATCGTGACCGTCGGATTTCCTAACTACAAATGAATACTAATGCATACTAAAGAAACACACTTTTACCTAACGACATATTAGACCAAGTAGATCTTAACTAACTCCTAAGTGTTTAAATATCTTAACACTTGTTAATGTCAAACTTCTTTAAAATAACAATGTTCTAGGAACATATCCCAATGTGCAACCATTTATGAAATTCAAACAAGGCACATAACCATAGTAGCAAGGGTCAAGACCACCCATCCTTTGTCATAAAAATACAATATTAGAACTTGAGTATAGTTATTTTATCCAAAAGGGTAGCATTATTAACTTCTATCAAAGATCATACAAACCATTTAATGCCATGTTTAATACAATATTAAAACCAAAATTGCATTACAATTCTTTCATCCATAGGGAAGTCTTAACATATTATGTCAGAGATCATCAAAGCCATTTAGTGCCTTGTTTTAATACCCAACCACCGCATGTTACCACAACATTTTAAACCATGATTTGAAACAAATGAACTGTAGAAGATTGTGCTAGTACCATCACATAGGAAAACAAAATATAAGTGTATCATATCCACCATAGCACCATAAGTCTAACAAGGGGGTCCCACCTACAATTTTATTATTAATATAGTTAAATAATAAAGCTTGGCAATCGTTTGCGAGCATAGTATTCATCGTTGAGATTTTAAGTGTCAACAAACTGGTGACTCCACAGGGAAATCTATTTCTAATAGATTAAGAACTCAGAATGTCTGGGTCCATAGACCAGGTGAATCATAGATCAAGGAATTAATTACCAGAATCATTATGCAACATGGGGAGTGAGGAGGTTTAAGGGAAAAAATGATTCGAGACTTTGGGAATACCCCATGAATTTTTTTACGTATGAGGTGTTTATTCCTATATGCATAACATTCGATTGGTCATAGTGATGTTGAAAAGTCAACAAGAAACATGTGTCTAATTTACTTTTCCCTTAAATAAATTGGACAATAAATATTAATCTATTATCTCATTTATAACTGAGTGAGTTGGAGTTGTGACAAAATTATAAGTGTAGTTATGAGAGTTGTGAAGTAGTTTAACTCAGTTAAGTGAGTTAATCCTAGTTGTACTAGTTGTAACTAAACTTGCACTAGTGAGAGCTCAATGAATTAATTATTAATTAATTCAAAATCAATGAACTCACATGCAACTGAAGATTCGCCACGATTAACTACATGCATGTCAGATCTAGTCGACACCTAGTTGAGATAACAGGTGAAAGGGACAGTTTGGCTATCTATTGTGATTTGAGTGATGTGCACTCATGCAATCACACATGCAGTGGATATTCTCCTGAGCATGTGCAAACTAGGCAATTCGAATTCATTGTGAGAATTCTAATTGCAGGGATTGTGAAGAGGAGGCAAGTTGTCTGGACACAGATAATTGACACATGTATTTGTTGAATTTTTGTATGACAGTGTGAGACGATTGTATTGTACCGAGAGCTCTTGGATTACATTTTTGTATGAGATTGTTTCATGATCCATGATATACATAATATATGATAGTGGGGTTTTTAGCTTTACGCTTTCCCGGTAAAACTTCTGTGTTATGTGTTCTTGATATTTCACTTTGTGATCGTGGTTTAATTTCTACAAGAATAATAGTAGAAGAGATTCTGTATTTAACAGTGGCATATAATTGTTAGATCAAGAGAATAAAAGGAAATACATTAAGTGTATTGAAATTTCTACATGGTATCAAAGCCACAGAGCCATGGTCGTGAGGTGAGAAAATAATAGTATTTTTGCAGGTCCCGTCTCTAGCAGGGTGCAAACCTTAGTACTAAAAACTTTGCACATTTCTGGGAGCAGAAATTCTCACACCCTACTCAAAGGAGAGGTGCGAACTTCCTTAGGATTCTTCCAAGCTGCTTAAAGGAGAGGTGCGGACCTCCCTCACCCCACAGTGCATTATAGTGTGAAATCCCTCAACAAGTTTGCAGGCTATACACAGGTGAGGTGCGAACTTCCCTCAGGTTAGTAACTGGTCAGGTGTGAACCTCCTAGGGCAAGAAGGATTGCAGCAGTTGAGTTTGTGGTTGGATAAAATTTGAATTTGCAGAAGGACTTTCTTGGTGCTACAATTGATTCAAGATCGAAATGTCTTTCATTGGCTTGAGGTTGGAGTATGCACTCGAGGGAAGATCGAACTACATTGCTTGGAAGGATAGGATGGAAGCAGTAATCAAAGACAATGGATTGAAGGAATACATTAACAAAGATGTTCCTAAGCTGGATGCGACAAACACTGCAAATATTGATGCATGGAAAAAGAAAGTGGCAAAGGCAAGGAGGATTCTGTTGGTGGGAGTACGAGACCACATTGTCTCAAGTCTCCATGGGAAAGCCACACCACATGCAATGTGGAAGGTTTTGATGGATCTCTTCCAAAACAACAACGACCATATGAAATTGGTGCTCAAAGATACACTCAGGAAGATCAAGATGGAGAAGGGAAACTCCATTCCAAAATATCTCACGAAGTTTTTCCAATGTCAGGATGAGCTTGTAAGTGTGGGAATAATAGTCGCTTCCGATGATTTGGTGAGCTTGGCTCTCCTAGGACTTCCCAAGAGTTGGCACAATTATCAAGACTCTATCAATGGAAGGGAAAAATTTCCAGATTGGGAATGACTATGGTCGGATCTAATATAAGAGGAGTTCAGGTGGAACACCAGAGATGGATCTTCATCAAAGCGTGATGATGCAGAGGATTGTTATTTGACTTCCAAGGCAAGGAGAGGGAAAGGAAAGAAATTCCATTCAAAATCTGAGTCTAAAGTCAAGAAGCTGGATTTGTCCAAAGTGAAGTGTTTTCACGGTCATGAACATGGGCATATCTCTACTAACTGTCCACAGAAGAGGAAGAAAAAGATGGTTGCTAGAGCTACAACTTGTGAGGCTCTTGTCTCACAATTTGAACTTGACTTCTCTTTGATCGCATGCATGGATTCAAGTGCATTGGGATTGGTGTGGTATTTGGATAGTGGTGCTTCCTACCACATGACGAGAGATAAAGAGTATTTCAGTGACTTGGAGGAGAAAGATCTCATAATGCATATAGATATGGGCAACGATGGACGATACAATGCAACTAGTATTGGTACCATTTCCTTTCAGAGGGAGTCAGGTAAACCATTTCAATTGAAAAATGTTATACATGCTCAAGGTCTAAAGAAAAACCTGGTCTTAGTCGCAATGTTAGAGGACAGAGGCTATGACATTGTTTTCAGTGATGGAAAATCTTTCCTGCGACATAAAGCAACGGGTCAAGTCAAGAAGATAGGGATTCAAGTTAAGAATCTCTACATGCTGGAGGTAGATGGATGCAGTGCCATGGTGGGCAAGGCAGAAAACGTGGTGAGCCGGGATGAGGGAGAATTATGGCATAGGTGATTGGGCCATGTTCATCATGGAGCCTTGAAGATCATGCAGAAAATATCTACTAGACTTCCAATGGGAACACTTGCTCAGTTAGATCAGTGCAAGGGGTGCACCTTGGGGAAGTATGTAAAGTCCACTTTTCATGAAAAGGAGAACCGTGCTTCAGTGATCCTAGAGAGAATTCACACAGACGTGTGTGGACCATTCTCAGTTGCTTCAACAATAAAACATAGGTATTATGTTATTTTTGTTGATGACTTTTCTCGTAAATGTTGGATATTCTTCATGCAGAAGAAGGATCAAACATTCTCAAAGTTCCATGAGTTTAAAGCATTGGTGGAGAAAGATTCGAGGAAGCAAGTGAAGTCTCTAAGGAGCAATTATGGTGGAGAATACATATCTAACAAATTCAAAGACTTCTGCAGCAGCAAAGGAATTCTAAGATAACTCATAGCGCCTCATAACCCATGGAAAAATGGGGTCACGGAGAGAAAGAACAGAGCAATCGTGGGTGCAGCACGAGCGATGTTGCATGATCAGGGCCTACCAATGCATTTGTGGGATGAAGCATGCAATACTGTGGTTTATGTGCAGAACCATTGTCCTCATAGAATACTTGGCATGAGTACACCTGAAGAAGCTTTCATTGGTAAGACACCTGATGTTTCTCATTTTAAGATTTTTGTCTCATTTGTTTATGTGCATGTGACAAAGGATTCTAGGTGTTGTAACAGATATTAAATTTGACTGTGCTGCCCAAGGCATGAAGGAGGCATTTCAAGGATCTTGTGTATGTGGGAACAGTTGATATATCTGGAGCCATACAAAAGCAAGTAGTATTTACATACTCTGAAGAGGATAGAGAAGTATTGATGAAAGAGATCGATGGAGAGCGACGTCTGGCATTGGAGCCTGAGGTGGAACAAGCAATGGGATTTCGCCATGTAATTGATTTGATTGCTTCTGGAGGAAAGGTTATTATTGGTCAAAACTGCATTTGGCTCATATCCATAGTAATTTTATTACTCCCCTACCACAAACTGTGGTTGAATTTGGTGCTTCTCTCCACAAGCAGTTTCCGCACATTATTGATACAAAGTACCTTCTTAAGTCAAAACCAACCTTACAATATTTGATAAAAAATAATAACACAAGTCCATCACTTTCTTTCACCCACATGTGTGGAGGAATTGCTTGTACTTTGAAAACTACCAATGTTATCACTAATCCTAGTGTTAAGGTTGTTATTCTGACTGAATTACAAGGTACACAGATGGGGATTCTGGTGCGAGGAATGAAGCAGGACATGATGCCTTCATGAATGGACTCGCATATACAATTGAACTTGTCCCTACTCTTTGGTACTACATGAAACGGTGTCACTTGAGCCAAAGGTGGCCATCTATGGAGGTTTTGGCAGCATTTTTCCCAGGAGATGCTCCTGGTTGGTTGTTGCCTCTTTCTGTTTTCTGCCCATTGTACAGGCACATGTTGATGATTATTTATAATGAGGAGTTCTATGAGAAACAAAAGCCTCTTTCATTGCAAGATGTCAAGGCTTTAGTTATCATTTTAAAATAGGCATTGTGGCAGCTGCTATGGGTGATCCCCTCTAAGACTTCTATACCTCAGAAGCATGTTCATTCTGGATCAAATCAAAAAATATTTCCATTACAATCTATCCGAGAGAGAGTCAGCACGTTAGCAGCTAAACTCTTAGCGTTGTTTCAGGATTGGAATTGTAGGAGAGAATTTACATCACCAAATGATTTTCATGCTTGTGATGCAATTGATGGAATGTTCTATGCTCATGCTGGAAGTGAAAATTCAAGAGCCCATGAGCTACCAAAATCAAGATCTTCATGGAAGAGAATCGACAAAGAGTGTGGGATTGTTTTTCTATGGGCATCGACTCATTGTACCAACAGTTCTCTTCTACGGTGCATGGCACAATAGGGTTCGGCCTAGGAGGCCATCGCGCATGGATACACGCATTTCTCATGCAAATGCAGTTGATCAGGATGAACATGGTGAGGAATTTGATGCAGTAGTGGGTGAAACTACAAATTTTAGCGAATAGGAATCAACATGCATAGGAATCAACATGCCCGAAGAGCTCAAAATGACACTGCAAAACCGAGAACTTGAGCTAGCATTCACCAATCCTAGGCCGGAGACACTACACAAGTCAAAAGTTAAAACACTGGTTGATCCAAAATGGATGTTTCTCGCAGTGGGCGAGGTCGTTAAATGTCTGTAGCTCCCTCCTCCAGGATCGGACGTTCAACTTGACAACAAGAAAACCAGGTGTAAAGAGAATACCGCATCCTGAGAACACCTTGTCTCCGCCACCGTCTGTGCTACCAAGAAATCACAGAGATTACTCCGACAATTGTATAGTCTACAGGATTCCTCCACGATAGGTACGTTGAATGTTTCAGCCATTGATCTATTTAAAATGGACGGCCAAATGTCTGTGGGTCAGGAAGTACAAAACGAATATCTACGGGTGGACGTTAACCGCATTCGGGATGTTATAATATTCAACTCATTCAGTGAAGTCGAAGGGGAACTTGTTCCAAAATAGAAAAAATAAGAACGAAGATGATACGCAAGTCTATGATTATCTCCCCAGAGAATAATTAGGCAGCGACAGAAGCATTTCAAAGAGTAGTAACGATCGTGCGTCCGGCAGTTGCAGAATTCCCCGAAGACAATCTGTTTCCATACTTCTCGAAACCAAAGAGACTTCTTTTAGATTATTCCCTGTAGACACTGCCTTATGTAATGGAACCAAGAGGACGTATGGAGACACGACGAGAGTAACTCCTGACAGCACGAGAAAGCATCACTGCACAAGAGTAAGTGATTTCAGTACCAATTCCAAGAAAGTAGAGATAACCCGCGGCAAGGAAGATGTTGCAGTGACTGAGCTTCTACGTGATTAGGCTTACCAGGTGCATGATATGCTCATTGTTCGTATGCGCCAGCTAGCAGTTGGAAAATGAGAGAGTCGGGCTTGGAATGGGAAGTGAATTGGAGACACTTTGTGGCCAAGCAGTTGGAGCAGCTTTAACACCAAACATAACCTGGTGGACAATTTGTTATATGTCAGTTAGTTTATGCAGTTCGTTAGTGTCCTGGTGCTTGGACTAGACTATCTTTGCTGGCTTTTTAGGAGCTGTGGGCATTTGTTCGGCTCTCCTCGGCTTCTGCAGTTATGCTATGCTTGGGGATCTGGTATTTTACAACACTAATTCCTTTGACTAGGCACCTAAAGAATGCAGAGATTTGCAGTGGACTTAATCTCCATTTGGTAAGCAGTCTAACCACTGCCTCCAATGTCTGAACTGGTGAGGCTTGTCTTCTCTTGAGGCATAAAGTGAGGCTTGTCTTCTCTTGGGGCATAAAGAGGTTTGACTAAGGCACCCAATTGATCTTTCTGTAAGACATTATGAACTAAACAATCTTGGGAAAATATTTGGAAAATGTCTCAGGTCACCATGTTGAGGATCTGGATTTAAATACACCCCAGGAACTTCTTCATTGAGTCACATTCTAGCATGGCTTTGGCGATTGTTCACGGTCTCTTAACCTCTAGAGACACTCTCGAAAGGAAAGATCTCCATAAGCTGTGGAATTATCCTGCATCAAGTGATACACACCAAACCAATGGGTGTGTGTATGGTTACTAAAAGATAATTAGTCTAACCTCTGCGTGTCTCAACAAAAGGCTGAACCATATCATGAATTTGAATTGATGGGAAGCCACGCTTTTCATCGGAATGAATGCTGCCATTAGCGTGAGAGTGTCTAATGAACTAGGAGCTGGACATCCAAGAGCTACAAAATTCTCTGTTAAAATCGTGGTTGCAACATCCATATTGGTTGGCATCATTTGCGTGGTTATTTTTCTTATCATGAAGGACAAGTTCACCATACTTTTACTGACAACAAGGTAGTAATTTCTGTAGTGGCTCAATTGGCCAGTTTCCTTGCAGTGACAATGCTTCTAAACAAAGATATGCAAGTGGATTTCCTGAAAGAAATGGAGAATAAATGATCACCGCATGCTTTTGAACCCATTGGAGAATATGCCAGAAGCCTCGAGAAGAAAAATTTTGATCTTAGAGGGTCTGGTCCAAACTTTTGAAGACTCCCAACTGGAGATGAAAACTCGAAAATTGGGTGTGGGTGTTTCTCCAAAGACTATCTAGGATGACAGACTGTATAAAGATGGGAAATGAGGCGTTGTTGGAGGATGACAGATGATCTGCAATCTAAAACGATTATGTCAAGTGTATCACCCAGATTATGCACACCTGGCCAAAGGTGTTTACAAGCTGCCTTAAGTCAGTAACAGTTCGAAGTGCTGGCAGAGGCACTTGGCAGTCCCAGTTCAGAGAAGGCGAACCGGTTCAGATTCCTGGAACGCTAAGAGTTTTTTGTTAGATTTTCTCTCTTTTAAAAGAATGAGGTTGGTAACACCAAAAAGGGGGACAGCCCGGGAGCCTTGAGAGGCTAGGTTTGTAATGCATTTTTTATCAAATATAGAACCGAGTGCCAAGAGATTCTATACTTTGTCACTGTCTAATTCCGTTTTCTTCCAAAATTATTGTTTCTGAAGTTTCTCATCACTGTTTTTTCTTCCTTACATTCATTATTTTAGCTTGTAATGGTTACAATTCAGTACAACCTTTGCTATAGATAATTTGAAGCATCCCTTAATGTGCAGTTCTTCCTCTGTTTTGCCATGAGTAGAACAAGACCTGCATTTTAATCGTTTTGCCTCATTTACAAGTTTTATTTGTTCATAGTCTTTCCTCTGTCTTTCTATGAGTGAGACGAGACCTGTGTTCAAATATTTGAAGTTTCATTGTCATTTCTTCTATTGAAAGGAAGACCAGATGCTTGGCTTTTTCTTTCAGTTTTGTTCATCCCCTATCTGCTATCCATCTTCATGATTTTAAAATGAATTAGACAAACGAGGTCATACCTTTTGTTTTGGATCTATAAATGAGTTGAATGACTATTTTAGACATGGTTCTAGAAGCCTCCTATGATTGATCGATCAACAAGATTTATTTCTTTTAAAAATGCGCCAAGACTTGGCTCTTTTACAGCCTAGAGTCAACTCTTGCGACAACACTAGGAAGAAGCTGGAACCGAATGATGAAGTTGGAATATTTGTGGGGTACACACAAAAACACCCCATAATTATCGTGTGTATTTTCCAAATAGTAAGATGACTGTTACGAGACTGGATATAAAATGTTATGAGGGGAAAGCCATGTAGTTGTCACTTGAGAGGGCGCTATACTTGCATGCAAAAGAGGAATTGTTGGTTCCCAAAGATGAGTCTCAAGATGTGGATCAGCCACATGAGGAGGTTCATGGAGTGGAGGAAACCACTCAAGCAGAGCCATCCATAAAAAATGGCAGAAAGCGCACCACGGGAGCTGACATATTGAGACTAGATGCTGCAGAGAATGTAGGAGCCCCTACTTCACAACACTAACATAGATAGTCTCCTAATCGATTTACTGGATACATGGCTCTCATGAGCAAATGTATTTTGAATGAACCATATTCCTTTCAGGAAGTAGTGAAGGATCCCACTTGGGTTGATTCTATGGTAAAGGAGTATGACTCCATTGTCAAAAATAGTGCATGGGAAATTGTCCCAAGACCGGTCGACAAATCAGTGGTAGGTTCGATATGGATCTACAAGGTAAAGCAAGCTACTAATGGGAGTGTTGAGAAATACAAGGCCAGGTTTGTGTCCTGAGGCTTCTCATAGATCGAGGGGATAGATTATGATGAAACCTTTGCATCTGTCATAAGGTACTCTTCCATAAGATCCATCCTTGCACTCTCACCACAGATGGGTTGGCGCATTCATTAGATGGATGTAAAAATTGCATTCGTCAACGAGATCATTGAGGAAGAAGTGTACATTGAAGAAACATAAGGTTTTGAGACCTTTCACAGAGATTCACATGTGTGCAGACTCAAGAGAGAACTGTATGGGCTGAAGCAAGCACCCCGTGCTTGGTACACTCAGATAGATAGCTATTTCACTAGATTGGGCTTCACCAAAAGTGAAGTGGATGCAAGCCTATACCAAATTTTGGTGGAGGGTAAGCTCTTAATCATTGTTCTTTATGTCGATGATTTAATATTGTCTGGTGATGAGCAGTTGATACACTCATGCAAGGATTACCTTGCAAAGGAGTTCGAGATGAAGGATTTGGGCCTTCTTCATTATTTCCTTGGATTGGAAATATGGCAGCGAGATGGTGAAATTTTTGTGTCTCAAGGAAAGTATGCAAGGGATATACTATGTAAGTTTCACATGGAGGGCTGCAAACCCATGGATACTCCTCTTCTAGGAAATTGGAGGAAAGAGGATGCTACTTCTGGAGAAGTAGTGGATGCTACTGTCTATCGATAGTTAGTGGGTTCGCTAATGTATTTAGTGAATACAAGACCAGACATTTGCTATGAGGTTAACTAGCTAAGTCAAGCGATGGTTAAGCCTACCAAACTCTTTTGGAAGGTGGGTAAGCATGTCCTAAGATATCTGAAGGGCACATCTGAGTATGGATTATGGTACAGACAGATGGATGAGGTGAAGTTGCATGGATTCACGGATGTAGAATGGGTGGGTAGCCCAACGGACAGAAAGAGCACATCAAGGGGGATCTTTAGTATCGGATCTACAGTTGTTTCCTGGTACAACAGAAAACAAAGATCCGTGGCACTCAGTTCAGCGGAAGTGGAATACATGGCAGCGAGTCAAGTTGTATGTAAGGCTATCTGGATGAGGAAGATCTTGGTTGGTTTGTTTGGTTCTCATTTAGATCCGATAGTGATTTATTGTGATAATCAGAGTTGCATTAAACTCTCAATTAATCATGTGTTTCATGACAGATCTAAGCATATAGATATCCAGTATCATCATCTCAGAGATTGTGTGCAGCGGAAGATCATGTTGCTTCAATACATTCCTACGGAAGATCAAGATTCAGACATTCTAACGAAGGCACTCACCAGGAGAAAATTCGAATATCATAGAGACAAGATTGGGGTGAAGGATAATCCCTTTCTTGTTGAGAGGAAGTGTTGAAAAGTCAACAAGAAAAATGTGTCTAATTTACTTTTCCCTTAAATAAATTGGACAATAAATATTA